>CAAKHF010013476.1:12310-26840 GCA_901007745.1 Hippocampus kuda
TCCTGATACAGGTGTCCACCAAATCTTTTATTATATATATATATATATATATATATATATATATATATATATATATATATATATATATATATATATATATATATATATATATATATATATATATATCGGTGCTGCCCCGCAAACGAGAATTTACTCCAGAGTAAATTTTTAAACCACCTCTTTGAGCAGGGTTAAATTAGCTCCGGTTTAAGCTGTTTTCAGGGGCTACACCGGTGTAACTTTGTATGCGTGAACGTTCTACGGGGGCAGCCCTGGTGCTGCACCGGAGTAAAACTTGCTGTGTGGAACACCTCTAACGTTTCAAACTAAAGAACGAGTGCTATTAGGGAGCTCAGAGATATGCAATAAGGCACGAAAGGTGTGGAGCGATCATGTCACAGTCTATAAACTCATTCAATCCCAAAGACGTTTTTAAACGTCTTTTCAGACTTGGTCCAGAATTGGCTGGAACTGAATGAGTCAAAATGCTCTTCATCGCTAAAGGTCCTGTCTCATGGTGTACGATCATCTTCAATACTGAAGAGGGAACCTGTTTAAAACATGCGGTGTGACTAGACCTTTTTTTTTTTTTTTTTAAATCAGTAGACCCGTTTATATGCATCGGTAAGTAGTGCTCAACAGAGTGTATGTAGGCTCAGCATTTAAATGTCAATTTGAGAAACAGACACGATTGAACGGAAATATTTTGCCCCACTCACAAACCGTAAGAATTTATGACTTCTAAAATCAAACCACATTTTAGTACACTCAAATGTGGGAAATCATTGACAGCTGTGAGGTTTTCAGCAAAAGTCAAATGACTTCACAGCACGTAACAATGTTCTTGGAGACATTTTAAATGTGTCGCGACGTTAGTGGGAGGACGTTTTCCTCGTTCAAATGTAGGTTCAACATGGGTCTCGATTCAAACAGTGAATTGGGCCTGTCAGAAGAATAGACAGACTACATCAATTTGTGGGGGCACACGGAGGTTGTAATAATGCGGGAGTGTGAGGGGAGCGAGCGTAGACGATGAATGAACGTCAGTGTGGCTGACTCGTACTACGGGGGTGGTAAAATCCCCTGTGACAGGATGACGCACTCAGACACCATGGCGGGCTGACGTGCGCAGCCGAGCTCGGAGTCAATGGGGATGTCAATGACTGGCGAGAGGAGACTAGACTCAAAGTAGAAGGACGTTGCCTAATCATTTATCTGTGCCGCTTTAATGTTACAATGACTAATCGTGACACGAATGAGCTGAATGAAAAAGGGAGTTGAAGAAAGCTTACCACTGGATTCCTCTTTGACCTCTGTTTCTTTGTCGTCTGTATGGTCACTGTCGGATAAATCACAGGGGAGAAATGAGATTACAAGTCTGTTGGAATCAAGAGTTGTCTTTCTGACTGGAATAACGTTCCTGTTTTAATTCCGTGATGGTCATGATGAAGACGAAATCGTTGATTTCTCAATTTCCGAAAACCCTCGAACCACAGATTATGTCAGAGAAAGATATTTTCAACCTGGTTGTGAGTCAACCGGTGAACTTGTCGGGAGGATTTTAAGTGTCACCGAGTGTCGTAATTTGGGCACCGTAATGCGTAAAACAGAATTTCCGGCGGTGCAGATAGCGGGTCAAATACAAAAGTCATCTTGCATATTTTAGGCACAGTTACGATGACAACGCAGCTTTTTCTGTGACTGTGCCTCCACAGTTATTTCTTTATTGTCCAGAAGGACATTTTCTCATCGCTGCGCTTGGGTCATAACTACAATTTCCAAACTCAGACGTTTTACGTCACCGTGCTTGCGCCGATAGAAAAAAAAGCTCAGTTTGGGAAATGTCCTAACAAACACATGTGCAAAGTTATGACTACATTAATCAAACTCAGAGCCTTCTTACTACGTGACTAAGCCTGAGCAAAATGTAGAGACACAGGTTTTACCGCATGCATATTTGTATCTATGGTTTTTGGCACAGGTCAAGGCAAATACAAAAGAGACACTTGATTGTCTGCTGTTTCTAGCATGCTTTTTTTTTTTTGCCTTAAAATTATTCAGAGTTGACAGTCCACAACAGTTTAGCACATGGACTAAAGACACTCAAACAGCAATGATCCAAAAACACAGCGTGATGAAGTCACAGCTTACGTTGCGCTACTATGGAGGTTCTATATCAACAGCAGTGCACAGGAAAGACCTGAAGCAACTACCCAAGAAAAAAAACTGATCGAACCGTGTTTTCCTCCCACGCTAGTCGGTGCCATCGGTGTTTTGATTTTCCTGGCAAATGTTACAAACAGGGAACTGCACGACTGTCCGTGTTTTATGTTAAGTGTTGTTTATTCATTTTACTTTATGTTAACTGTTTTGTTAAGCGCTTTGTTACAGCTGCCGCTGTTGTGAAAGCGCTATATAAATCAGCATGTATTGTATTGTATTGTATTGTACAGTTGGTCCCAACAGCAATCGGAATGTTAAGCTTTGACTCTCAAGCAATTGGACCGCAAGCATTTTAAAATCGCACAGTAGCATCTTCAACCCAAGTGTTCAGGTGGCTGAAAGTCAAAGCTAATGCATTGCGGCGTGTTGAAAATTCCCAAAAGACACCACTGAGCTCAAATTCAAGCGCAAAAGTACCAAAAAGAACAGCCGTGAAGAGGGTTACATTGTTGGGATATGACTGCAGTTGCTACAACTACCCGACTGGTTTCAGTTACAAGAAGCAAATCAAATCACATCTGGATTGAGTTTGAAGGGAAAGACATCAGGCAACAGCATAACGTCGGAAATTGCAGGGAAAAAAATAAGAAAAGACGTGTGATGGCCACGATGTGCGATTTGTAAAAAGAGAACCAAGTAGCAAGACTTCCTTGGGTGAGAATGCCGCTGCAATCAAACTGTCAGTGAGTCTGTCAATAGTTTAAGAGATCGAGTTGCGTCAAGGCAAAGGCATTGGATTCCAATTGAGATGCGACCACGAAGCCACTATCAAACGTGACACAAGAAATCAAACTGTATCAGATGCGTAATTGGGCTCTATGAAAAGAAAGATTTTTAGCCGGAAAAAGTTTAACATTCGACATTCATAATGTCCAGTTTTCTTGACAATTATCTTACACATTACAGCATCTGCTGCTGTATCGTTTGCGCACACGGAAACAGGACAATGTCCAGCTTCGAGGAGTTCTATTTGAAAGCTCATATTTCCCAGTTCTGCTGTCACATCATCATTTTGCAGAACTCCGTGTTAAAAGTGCTAAACAAGTGACTTTAACTGAACGCTAACAAAAGTGGGATAAAGTGGGATCAAACTATAGTAATCACAAAGCTACGACAAAAACACCCTGATCTTGTGGCGAGTTGACTCTCAGCCTAATACCTCAAGCCAAAGGGTGTGAGGAGCTGATGAGTATTAAAAATAGCGCACGCTAAACCAAAAAGGGAAACACCCAAGAGCTATTTTGGTGTTGTCTACAAACATCATCAAAACACCGAGTGAGGGATTCCCTTTTTAAAAGAATAATGCTGAGCTGCAAACTTTGTCAAATGTATGGCAAAGGGCACCGGGGCTGTTCAAGTATCTGTGGGTGACTTGCTCTCTTTTTCCATTATTTTACCACAGGCTGTATCTGGTCTGTGATGAAACAACAGAAAAATATTTTGCTAACATTCTTCCCAATACAGTTAACCACTTTCTTGTTGATGTAGCCTGCAGGCAAAAACACAGCACTGTTTTTTATGATCTCAAAACAGCAATGACATGAATAGACAAGCGGCAGCAACTAAAAATACTGTAAATATCTTACTGTACTCCCGACCATAAGAGCAGGCGAGCATTAAACAAGCCGCACAAACATGATCAAACATGACCTCAAGAGAGCTAGTCACACCAGACATCCCAGGAATCTTGCGGAACTGCAACAGTTTGGAATGGTTCAAAATTCATCTGGATTACGTTTGGTCATGTTTGCTGCAGACGAAGCAGGGTAAACTACTTATTAAATCATATTTCCTCTTAATTTTCCTCTGTCTCCCATGAATGTTTACAAAAAAAATTATGAACAACATCTTATGATGCAAAATTTTTCCCACTGTAAATAGTAGTACCATATCGGCAAGTCACTTTACAATACTCACACCGTTTTTGCAGGCATTTCTCAATCGCGTTGGTTACTGACCTTCCTGAAGGTGAGGATGACATGTGTTCCTCCAAGGGCTCCCCTTCTAAGCCAAGACTGCTCCAGCTGCTGCTGTTCCCATTGCTGCTAGAGAGAGTAAGCTCAGTGATGTACCACTGTCATCAAGACAACTCCAGTCTCAAAACGGGTTGTCTTGTCATCATTATTTTAATCGGGATTATGTTAACTGCTTTCACGCTTATATACAGGTATGTGTGCATGTATGCATGTTCGGAGTGTAAATATGTTTTTGGCCGATACGATGCACATTGATATAAGGCCTAACCATCCATACAAAGTGATACAGTTTATCGCTTTTTTGGAACAATAAAATTGGATACAACAGCGAGTTTTGATACTGTAACAATGGACGTTCTGTCAATAAACCTATACAAATTTAAAGGTAAAGCTTTGAAAGTGATTTAATTTGGATAGAGCAAGTGGAAACAGAGGAACGGGATGAAACAGGGAAATGAAAACAAATACTTTATTTGCCAATACGAGATTAAAATGTTCCCACACGGTGGAACCCTTTTTCTTTCGGGCTCCCCATCACAATAGCTTGACGGGAAGAATTGTGCTACAAAAGATTTGTATTTGTTTTGGCAGGGACGCATCAAATTGACAGAGGCACTTTCTTATAAACATGGTTTGGCTCACTGACAGGTAGAATACAGCAGCTCTATCGGTCATGTGAGTTTTCCCTAAAATGATATGCGCACAGGCTTTAGTGCTATGAGCTCGACATATGTGTCAATACATCGGGGTTGCTCGACTCATCGCGACAAAAAAGGCACAAGATTTATCGTGATGTAAAAGAGATTACAGAGGACCTCCGCTATTTGCGGAGAATAGAAACCGGGCCGGACTGCTAAGAGCAAAAATCCATGAATAACAATAATTAATGCCCATTATAATTACATTAAAAACATTTATTAACTCCCAAAAATTCTTAAGTGGGGATATACTGCCAATAGGTGTTTTCTATGTAAACCTGAGGTTGGTTCGCCACACCATTAAAATAAATAAATTCCCTCTCTAGCTAGCTATCTCGCTAGCTAATCTACAAATTGGAGAAACTGCAGGTGCCGAACCACATATATCTTGGGGTCCACTGCACACTGAAAACTGTAGCATGAACCACTATCAGTAAAGGAAGAGCATTTAAGTCCTTTTTTTTGTCTCCATCTGATCCACTGGTGAAAGGAGACTCAATCTCTCTTCTTTCATATATAACCGCTTCAAGCAACAAGACATATGAATAGTTATACAGTAATTGTATTATTTTCTGTTTTCTATTATTTATGTTCTTTTACAGTGAATGTTTGCATGTTTGTGTTCCGTAAAACGCTTTGTTACAGCTACAGCTCTTGTGAAAGCACAATATAAATAACGCTGTATTGTACTGTATCTGGTTCAATTACACTACATATTTTATCTAGGTGGTTAGAGTGAGGACGTGGTGGGAACTTTTAGTTCATCACCACGCTCCAACACTCTTTGAGGATGAATTTCCCTTTAGTCGTTTCATCTGCTGCGGAAATGGTCGCACCAGGCTTTTAAAGGGAGTCTAATGAATGACACATGGTGGTGGACTTTGTTCCTGCAGAAACAGTGCCTGAAGACACAAAAGCACTCCTTTAAGACACACCTTTAGAAAATATTATGATACATTAACTCAGCCTCCTCGGCAGTCAACACACTGTGCTCCTTTGGTATCTTGAGAAAGGATCTCATTGTCAGGTTTGCTTCCACAGAGATATACCCCAAATTTGACCAAAAAAAAAATTGGCAACTGGTGTGAGAACATGTCAAAGGACAGACACTGCAGATTGACTTGATCCCAAAATCTCTCTTTGGAATTTACGTTCGTTGCAGTTTTCCCCAATCTAAAAACACATTTCCTCTGAGCTACTTAAGTGCATTACAATGACAGCTATGATTGTTTTTAGATCTTATGGACCACATATGTTCCAATATAATTGAATCATGAAAGAAGAGGAAATGGCATGGCAAAGGCCAAGCAAAACTCCCATCTTAAAAAAAAAAAAAAAAAAAAAAAAAAAGAGTATCACTTTTATTACCTAGTTACTGTAAACAGGTTAGATTTCATCCATCCATCCATCCATCTTCTACCGCTTATCCGGTAGGGTCGGGTCGCACTTTTATTACCTAGTTACTGTAAACAGGTTAGATTTCATCCATCCATCCATCCATCTTCTACCGCTTATCCGGTAGGGTCGGGTCGCGGGGGCAGCAGCTTCAGCAGGAAAGCTCAGACTTCCCTCTCCCTAGCTACTTCTTCGAGCTCTCCCCGGGGGATCCCGAGGCGTTCCCAGGCCAGCTAGGTGACATAGTCTCTCCAGCGTGTCCTGGGTCGTCCTCGGGGTCTCCTCCCGGTGGGACATGCCCGGAACACCTCACCAGGGAGGCGTTCAGGAGGTATCCGAATCAGATGCCCAAACCACCTCATCTGGCTCCTCTCGATGTGGAGAAGAAGCGGCTCGACTCTGAGCCCCTCCCGGATGACCGAGCTTCTCACCTTATCTCTAAGGGAGAGCCCGGACTCCCTGCGGAGAAAACTCATTTCGGCCGCTTGTATCCGGGATCTCGTTCTTTCGGTCACGACCCATAGCTCGTGACCATAGATGAGGGTTGGAATGTAGATCGACTGGTAAATTGAGAGCTTCGCCCTTTGGCTCAGCTCCTTCTTTACCACGACAGACCGATAGAACGTCCGCATCACAGCAGACGCTGCACCGATCCGCCTGTTGATCTCTCGTTCCCTCCTGCCCTCACTCGTGAACAAGACCCCAAGATACTTAAACTCCTCCACTTGGGGTAAGATCTCCTCCCCAACCCAGAGAGGCCACTCCGCCCTTTACCGACTGAGGACCATTGTTTCAGATTTGGAGGTGCTGACTTCCATCCCAACCGCTTCACACTCGGCTGCGAAACGCTCCAATGCGAGTTGGAGAGCCCTGCTTGAAGGAGCCAACAGTACCACATCATCTGCAAAAAGCAGAGATGCAATACTGAGGCCACCAAAACGGACCCCTTCAACGCTTCGGCTGCGCCTAGAAATTCTGTCCATAAAGGTTTTGAAAAATGAAGTCGACCAAGCAGACACCAATGCAAAGTCCAATTATGTGAAAGCATAACAGACAATGACTTGCATGCCAAGAAAAGACACGCTTAACAAGCTGAAAATCAAAATGTAATGATGAATGAAAATGAGAATCAAAATGAAAGGGCACTTTGATTCTCTCCTCTTTCATCTATAACTGTTTCAAACAACAAAGTGCATGCAGAAAGAGTGGTTAAGATTGCATGGCAGTCTATGTCTTATGTGTTGTGTTGTACTATTTGTCATTTTATGTAAACTGTTCTGTTGATGGCGGCGCGGGTACCCGCAGTGGCTCCTCTCCCTCCTGTGGTTGAGAGGAAAGAAATGTCATCTGTGCTGTATGATGCACATAGAGCACATTTGACAATAAAGTTGACTTGACTGAAATGCGTGTTTGTCTTCAAAGGGTGAGTAGTCTCATTGAGTGTTTAACTCTGTGTTACAGTTGCGTGAGAGTTACAATGCAACTAAAATGTTGAAAATACTACTTGTACAATTAAGGAAGATGGTATGATGGTGGCATTTTGAGCCTGTAACACTTGTATTTACTTTCCTATGGTGGGAGAATTTAGTTTTAAAGGTCGACCAGCGTTACAGCACTGATTATGTTCAACTGGATTTTCACCAATACGGTTTTAAATTTAAATAAAAGGGATGGGACAGTACTTGGTTAAACCGAGTACCACTTGGTACACTTTGCGTCGTGCAATACTCCTTTATTGACCGTGGTCTTGGCATTGATGCTGTGTGTGCACTTTGAGCCACTTCAGGTGGAACTGTAACCGACTTCAGAGGGCAGTTTAGGGTCGCGGGAATACGTTAAAATTACATGAAAATGTGAAGAAGCAACGGCTTCATTCAAATTTCCGGTGTGGATTAAATTTGGATTCACCATTTAATACAACAATAAGGGAGTGAAAACTTGACAGACATTTGACTGTCCGCCCCCAGACAAATGAAAGTCCTACTCTGGAGAATCTGACATGTAATACATCATTCAGGATTTATACCTGTCACTGAGATGAAGGAAGCTGCTGTTGTCATCCTCGAAGCTAAGGTTGGACCAGCTGCCCACACTGTCGTCCCCGACACTCAAATGTTGGGACACAGTGGA
Organism: Hippocampus kuda; assembly: GCA_901007745.1. Taxonomy (NCBI): domain Eukaryota; kingdom Metazoa; phylum Chordata; class Actinopteri; order Syngnathiformes; family Syngnathidae; genus Hippocampus; species Hippocampus kuda. Next base: position 20,733 of record CAAKHF010013476.1, read on the forward strand.
CTCGGTGGTTTCCCTGCCTTGAGAGCTACAAGCAAATTATCACAAATTAGAAGGCATCGAAACATAAATTAGATATTAAGTTTACAACGTATGTGCTTAGTAATGATGCGCGTTTTTAAAATGTGGAGTTCAGGGTAGTTGAGAGTAGTAAGAAACATCCATCCATCCATTTTCTTATCCTCACGAGGGTGGTGGACGTGCTGGAGACTATCCCAGCTGTCTTTGGGCAGTGGCTGGGGTACACCCTGAACTGGTTGCCAGTTACTCGCAGAGCACGCATAGACGAAGAACCATTCACACTCACACTCACACTGAAGGACAATTAAATTTAGAGTGTTCCATTAACCTGCCGTGCATGTTTTTGGAATGTGGGAAGAAACTGTGTGCTTGGACCACGGGATTTTTGTTTTTTTTAATGAGCTCTGGAAAATGTATCATGGGAGCAAAAGTGCTTGACGATAGCAACGTGACAAAACATTAAGAATGAGCACTTCCAACGCTTCTAAAATCCTCAATACCAAATCAATTCATGAACCCCCCCCAAAAAAAAAAAACTGATACTAAAATGCAAGACCTATTCAACTGTTCTTCTCACAAATGTTCAAAAATGGTAAATGTTATTCCAATTAATTAGCCAAGAATACATTGAGCATGCTTATTTTACCGTATTCATTATTGTATACTAATTTCTAGATAACCACATTCTTTATTTTGTTAACTATTGGACATTTACCAGTAGGCTGTTTTATAACTGAATTTAAATAGCCATAATGGATTTTTTTTTTTTAACTTAGAGCATATTTGTTATTTATTGTGGCTGAGATGAGTGTTCATGAGATAAATAATTAATAGATGTGGATGTTTTGGTGAAAACAAAACAAAACGAAATAATGAAAGTGACCCCACGTTGGCTCTTGTACCTGTTGTTCTTTATATTGTTGGTGGCCCACATTGTGATATGTTATCCCATTCACAGCACTGTTAATCCAGATTCGCTAATCATGAAAACGGTGTATCTGGTTTAGGGTGATCCAATTCAATGTTAAAATAAAATAAAAATAAAATGGATTACGTGATCTTTGAAAGCAAAAAAAAAAAAAAGGGATTTCAAACTACGGTATATTATTTTAAACAACTGGCCCCATGATAATTAGTTCTAAATCAGATTCCATTCAATTATATTGTGTGAATGTTTATATGGAAATATTGGGAAATAATGACATTCTACTGTTTTAGTCAAATATGAATATGTTTTGACCAGATTTTCTAAAAGCAATAAAAAAGGAATTCCCCAACTCCTACAGAATAAATATTTCTCTGAAATCCACCAGACGATTTTTTAAATGCTTGGTGCGCTGCACTCAGGTTTAAGTGGTCATTCCAACCACCCTTTGAATTTTGACATATTGTAATTTGGGGGAAATTTTGTCACAATGCTATTGCGAGGAAGTTGGTACCCTCATGAACCTTAGAATTTGAGAAAGACCTACAAACTAAGAGGCAAGACATGCAAAACGTTTCTGATGATGTCAGTGTTGTTGGTACCTGACATTGGCCGCTTGGCAGACGTTAAGTGCAGAGTTCATGATCTCAGCAGTCAGACTCTCTGCGTAGCTGGCTCCATCATGGCCAATGCCACTGTCTGCGTTCAGGCTTGTGTTGCTCAACTCGCGTTTGGCGTTCTCCATTGCCATAGACACCATCTGCTCTGCAAATGCCGACCGGTGTTCCAGGTCGATATGGATTTTAGGAATCTCCAGCCCATGGAGTTGCTCTGGCCTAGTTTGATACTCTGGACCGCACTTCCTCCTCTGCAATATAGACTGGTGGTGATGCCGACTAATTTTGGAGCAGTAGGGACACTCCAGAGCTTGACCGTAGCGGCAGGTCTTCTGTCCCTGAGAGGGACCTGGTACAGTCTCTTCAGAGAGCCTTTGGGTGTGTGAGTGTCTGTCCTGGCTGAGAGTCCTTTGATGTTCTTGGGATGAATGCTCTACTGAAGCCAGACTCATCTTTAGAGTGTCATCAACTATTTTTCTTGCGTAATGCTCAATGACCTGCATCATCCTACTGTTGTGGCCACCATCAAGCAAACTTCCCGTGCTGTGGTAACGTCTAGCCTTACTGTCCTTGGAAAGCAGAGGGCAGGAGAATGAGTTCCTAATGAAGTTCTCTGTGATGTTTTCAAGCTTAGATTTCTTATAAAGACAAGAGTCTGTTAGAGACTTTGGGAGGCGTACAGACGACAGACGAAGTGTTCGTGTGACATCACAAGTGATATTGTACGCTAAAGACTCTGCAAAATTAACCAGATCGACACAGTCCCTATGGCCCTGTTTTTCGCTGCAACAGCACTGTGCAACCTCACAGGAGGAACAAATCACTGATTCCATGATGTCCTTGGTTGGAGAAACCTCATTACCCGATGCCTTCCATTCATCTGGTAATGACTTTGAGGGACGGAGGCGGGCACTGGAGGATCTCTGTTTAATCTTGCGACTAGCATGAGCCAAACCTTGTTTTATTGACCGGTAGGCCAGACGACTAGCATAATGATCGAGGACTAACTCCCGACTGCCTCCCTCCTTTTTAAGCACCCTAATGAGGTAACCGGCGTATTCATCTGTCACACTCTCACAGCTGGGATATGTCGAGGACAATCCTGAGCTGGAACTACTTGACATTGAGACAGGTGAGCGGAAAACAGAGGATTGGAGACTGTTCGAGCATTGTTCGTCCACCCTCCGGTCCCTGCTGTGATCTGTGCCTGTAAGAGAGTGATGGTGGTGGTGATGCAAACACTCTGAGTTTGTGCAGTCTATAGTTCTTTTTCGGGGAGAACCAAGATATGAGCACTGCTGGACAGAGCTCACCATCCTCTTTACGTCATTGATTACTTCCCCGGCCACCTCCCCTGCATAGACCCACAAAGTGTTTAAAGTTTGCTCTGAGAAATGAGCCACGCTGTCACGCCTTTTCTCATCTGGAGCGGCAAATTCACCAACTTCATCTCCGACTTCCAGAGTGTCTATCTCTGTTGCCATTGAGACAATATGACAAGCCAACTGTTCAGCATAATGGAGAGCTTCCTTACTGGACAGCCTGCGAGATGACAACTGTCTCACGTCCTGATGGAGACCTGACTCGACCAATTTGTTGTTGCCACTTACACCGGGGTCCTCTGGCAATTCTTCCTCCTCATCATCCTCATTACCATCTACCTCTTCGGAAAGAGATCTCATCAGTTTTAACATAAACTCTGTCTTGTCTGCCTCTGGACTGTTTTTCGTTGGACCCGGGCCAGTTTCAGTGTGATAGTAGGGAGTTGGAGGAGGCGTGGCTGGGGAAAATTCTTTGGCCAACTTGCTTTTTAACTTCTTAGAAAACAGTTTTATTTGTTTCTCCTTGGATACTTCACTTGGTTGCTGGGGGGTAGACGGAGGAGGGCCAGGTGTTCGACCAGATTTTTGACCCGAGTTCGGAGTTGCGTCATCCCCTGGGTGAGACATCTTTTGACCACCCAAATCTGCATTTGGCACCTGCAGAGTGTCCCTTTGGCTCAGGACTGTCTTTGCAAGGAAACCAGCACAGTCATCAAAACTTCTTTTCATTTTAGAAGAGCTGACAAGCTCACAAGCTTCAGTCACTATCATGTCCACCATGTTACCAGAGAAGTTTTGGAATGGTGACTTTCCACAGGAGGGTGTTTGAGTTTCTTGGCTGTAAGTTTGCATACAAGTAGTGCTATCTGAGGAAAATACTTTTACTCGTTTAGGGCTGGACTGTGGGGCATCTGTTAGGCTGGAACCATGCTGGTCTTCAGGATCTTTTAGACAAGAGATAGCTTGGCCAGCTTGGGGCACAGGTATACAGCTGGCCATGCCTGACACCGTGAAAAGAGCTTCCTTCACTGTGCAAGGGGCACACTCTCCTGAGGTCCCTGGAACATCCATTGAGGCTGCATTGGAAAGCTGCCTGGCAGCAAATGTGGTGCAGGTGTGAGCATTCATATTCTCTGCAGTAACGTAACAGATGTTGTCCGGAGAAACACTGATGGCTGCTTGGCTAGTAAAGGCAATTTCATTCTGTGAGAGTTCAATGAAAGCCTCCTGAATAACAGACTCGGACAAGTCTGAAGCATAGGAAGTAACCACCTCCTCTTCATCTTCGTGGCCCTGACCAAAAGACCAATCACTGGGGGTTAAAGGTGTCGACGGGTGAGAGAATTGACACACCTCCATAATACCTTCGAATACCAGCTCTTCAGCTAAATCTGTTGCAAACTGTGTCACTGTGCGATGAAAAATATGCTTCTTCACAGTCAAGAACTCTTTGAGCGCACCAGATACTGCTTCCCCAACCAGGAAGTTAGCTAACCCATTCACTGCTCGCTCCTTCAACACATAGGCTTGCCGCATGCCAATCTCATGGAAGGCCATCTGAAATACTGAGGAGGTGAGTCTCGCAGCTAGCTGACACAAAGTGGTTGTACAAGTGGACACGCCTTTTTGGAGGTCCCGGAAAGCACTGCCGAGACTCATTTCTACAAGGTCTGATGCAAACCTCTGAATGCCATCTTTCAAAGACTGGGATTTCTTCTGAAGGTTAGCCACTGTTACAGTCTCCTGGATTTCTGACAGCTTCATCGTGTAGCCTGAGGGATTGGTGAATTCCTTGTGGCAAACACAACTAAGATTCTTGTTGTCATTAAGGTCTATAGCAGATTGGTAGCCACAGACAGATCCAAGAATTTCTTTGGAGAGATTGCTGGCAAAGTCTGAGTAGGTCTTATACAAACAGCAGAGATCTTGAGGTTTCCGTAATTCAGTGCTGCCGCTCCCTTCCTCACTTCTCTTCCAGAAATATTCAAGCATCACACTTGAATCTGCCAGGGGGCTAAAGGCAGAAGAGCTGACAGGGCTGAAGAGTGGACCACCGTTGTCCTCAGAGGGACTCTGTACAGGCCGTGGGGAGTCAGGCATCTCAGTGTGAGCTCCATAGGGGGAGCCTGGTTTAAGAGGAGTGGGTTTTTTCACATTGGCTGGGAGAATTGGCTGATCAAAGCAGTGAGGATACATCCCCTTTGTTGAGCAGCCTTTAGAGACATATTTGGATGACGACCCACTAGTGCTAGATTCTGTGGTTTTAGTCTGTGTGGTTGGAGCACTAACATTATCCAATGGAAGAGTGAGAGTGCCACTCTCTGAACTGAAGTCTTCCAGGTCATCAAATTGATCAAAGCTATCAAAGAATTCACTAACTTCAGAGTCAGAGTCTTCCACCCTCTCTCTGGGACCTCCTGGCACCTGAGGGATGTCCAGTTTGGCCCGCATGCTCTTCTGGTAGCCCACCTCATCCAGGAAAATGATTGGGCTTGGGCTTGAGCAGTCAGATTCTTCGGATTCACTGATTTGAACTGTCGGTGAAGACAGACGAGCTCCTGGACTACAGTAAGTCCACTGGGTTTCCATGCCTGAACACCTCTGCACTGTGACAGAATTTTCCGGGACCGGCTCGTGTTTGGCTGCATATTTCTTTGAAGATGAACTTATTATAATGTGGGAACCTGATAGTTCCTTTCCTCTCCTGTGGGTAGGCACTGTTTGTGACGCCACATCATGTCTTTTGAAAGGCCGATAAGCTTCAGGAGTCCATAGCAGTCATAAGAGAAAGAAGACACACACACACACACACACAAAGGTTAGATGAAATGAAATTAGATAAAAGCCTCTCCAATATTTTACCAATGTTTCAATGTAAGTTAATGAGTAATTGTTTTATTTCCTCAAATAGTGGAAAGTGCCACATTGACCACACCACACTACTGCCAACAGAGCAGATGTAATATCTGTAAAGGTGAAGTTAATGGTGTGTCAATTGTATATCACATGCATGTGTGTGTGTGTGTGTGTATATATATATATATATATATATATATATATATATATATATATATATATATCCTACATTTCTGTATATCGTATATATAGTATATGTATAGTATATGTATAAAGTTTCTGAATTCCTTTAAACTTTAAACCTTACAGGGGTTCTCTCCCATTTCGTCGTCCTCGAGATTTTCCAGTGCAGTGACAATATATATATATA
>CAAKHF010013480.1:0-10446 GCA_901007745.1 Hippocampus kuda
GCATGCGGCGACGGATGAAATTTAGGCGGCCGATGCGGCGCCTGATGCGAAAAGACATCTCTATTTATTCTCCAAAACATTCTCAAACGCGCTGACGCGAGACGTTAACGCGAAGCGACATCGCCGCCGCCGCCGAGCGCGGTGATTTGCGCTGGAAGTGTTCCACATCGCAGCGTGGCGCCGGTCGAGCGTGCACACTTCAAAGTCGCGCGCGATTTGCTCCGGTTTCATCCCATATCAAAGGATTCTGAAATGGAGCTCTGCAGCGTCCCCTTCTCCCCAACGTCAAATTATTGAGAGGAGCTCAGATTCTCTTCCGGTGTTTCTCGCTCACTCCCGTGATCAATATCGCGGTGAGGCTTGTTGTTTGCGAGCGCCCGAAGCCTTTCGAGAGGCCGCCTTCTCCAATAAAAATGATAGACAGCATTTTAGTACATGTACAATTTTTCTACCTCTCAAGGAATAAAAACGCACACAAAAGTGATTATCTCTCTCTCTCTCTCTCTCTCTCTCTATCTCTCTCGCTCTCTCTCACACACACACACACACACACACACACACACACACACACACACACACACACACACACAGTCCGGGGGTATCATTTAAATGTAGTGAGGCCTCCAGGTGATGAATTAGTCCGCTGCAAGGAAGGATGAAGCGTTTTTTTTTTAATTCTTCTCAGATTTCCCTGACATAAATAATAACGTTTTTGTTCCTTTTCCTCACCTTGGCTACCAAAAGAGATGAGCGTACCCATGCATATTGGTTGTCTGTGCCCTTGAAACACGATTCTCCATCTGACCGCTGTCCTTCGAATACATATAAGAGTGTGTGTGTGTGGTGGGAGGGGGGGACGCAAAATGGAAAGTATAAGTATGTACACTCACTGGTAAAATGAAGGGGCTAAATGCTAATTCGCTGAGCACCGCTAAACATTAAACCACAGGTGTCAAAGTCAAGGCATGGGGGCCAGATCCGGCCCGCCACATCAATTTATGTGGCCTGCAAAAGAAAATCTTGCATGTCAACCTCCATGATGCTTGCTAAAATCTGTCCTGAAATGCCAAATTGTCATGTATAATAAATGACGTTGCGGTTTTGCAATAATTTTGTTATGCTGTTAATACTCACTTCAACAAAAATGGAACAAACAAACAGCTGTTTTTAAGGCACGTCACAAGGAAGCAGTGACAGCTCCGACGAAGGCTGAAGTGACAGCCGAAACTGTCAGCCAGGTAAGAGTTTTTCTCTTCACCATAAACTTGACACCTAATTTAACAAATAGTTGACTTGAGTGATTTCAAAACTCATAATCCATCAATTGGTTGTGAACAAGTTATGCAGAGACGACGAAACATTTATTCGGCTTCAATGTCGTAACGGTCCGCCGAGGAAAAACGTAACTCCAAAGTGGCCCATGACAAAAATGAGTTTGACACCCCTGCATTTAGCGGAGGCGGCCAGATGTCCATAGCAGAACCCGCCAATGAGATCCTACCCGCCAAGGGACTTAGGAGATGAGATGGCTAAAGGCTGGGATGCTATAAAAAATAGATATATAATAATAAAATTTTAAAAAATCATTCACCTCTAGTCCAAATTAAGAAGAAGCAATCTAATTCAAACACTAATCTAATTTGTTATATGCACCATGGAGGGTTTTAAGTCTTATGTCCATGTTCATTTTTGTTAACGATGAGAACTTCCGGCTTTGGAGGCCATTCCTCCACAGCCACGCCCTGCCGATCAATGACGAAACTGGCCCGGCCTGCCAAGAGAGAAGATCAAGTCTATAATAACATGGCCGCTCCATCTTGTTCCGCCGCAGTGCATTACCTGCCCCCTCACCCATTCCCAGCCTCCCCCCCCCACCCACTTTCCTCACCCTGGAAGGATCTTCATTTATGCCCCAGGATTTAAATCAAGTACAGTGCGCTGGCCTGGTAATGAGATCACAGCCCAAGCAAATGTACGGCCCAATTTCAATGCTAAACCCGGGTCAGAGCCAAGGAGCTGACATCAACCGGGTTGCTGCGGCGCGCTGAGAAGGACGAAACGTGAAAAAATGGGAACATTTTGAAGGACTTCTGCGAGTTTGATAAGGTATTAAAAAAAGAAAAGGCCTGTTAAAATTTTATATAATTGCCTTTGTATTATTATAATTAAATGGTGAACAATGAAGTATTTTCCGGGAAATCATTGTAAAGGCTATCCAGCTTGAGATTTATTTATTTAATTTTAAATATATATAAGTCTATTCCCAGGGTCAATTAAAAAAAATCTAATATTAATATATTATGATTAGAACTTATTAGTATTAATACTGTACATCCAAATGTGTTTATTATTTTATAAAAAAATAATTACAGATGACTGATTTAAACGATTTTTTTTTCATTTTAAGGTGAATTCATCTCAACAATAAAAATGTATTTTATTCACAGCCATCATTCAAAACAGCACAAATTGAAATATTAATTTTGTTTTCCAAATATAATTTTGCATCTCAGCAAATAAAATGTTGTTAATTATAATATTTTATTTTGTCACTTTTGAATTGGCTCGGTTGATCAACTCCCCCCCACCCCCGCCTTGCTAGAGGAGCAAAGTGGGAGGAGGCGGCTGAAAAGCTGAACTGATTAAAACAGAGCACAATTGCTCTCATCAAACATGGAGACCGGGTGTGCAAAAATTACATCCTCAATATTCTCACGGGTGACGACCCCACCCGACTTTTTTTGCGCTTTCATTACAGCACGCATTCGAGCGGAATGTACCACTGTGAGCAAGCGGTGGCAGTAAGCAACGTCCCTGAATCCGTGGCCAAACAACAGAAACCTAACTGAGGCAATGATGAGCACAGAGGGGGACAAATAAATAAAAAAAATTAAAAAGAACACTGTCTAAACTTTTTCACTTTAAGACTCCAATTATAAAGTTAGGTCCTCTCCACTGTATGGAGCCCAGAATCATCTTGCATCTGGGAATCGTTCTTCCATCTGAGCTACATTGGACAGGACCACAATGTTAACCCTTTCAGGCACAGCGGTTACTACACTGGACAGGTTACAGGTTGCATGAAAGGGTTAAAATGAAAAAAAAAAAAGCTCGGCATTTCAAGTTTTGGCCTGACAAGCTTCATTTTCTGAGGTTTTGGTTTCAATAAAATACACCTTCGAGTAATTGTATGACTTTTGTTTGTGAATTTATTGATTCTTTTCCAAGGGTTTTGATTGATTTCATTTAACACAAAAAACAGGTCTCAGAAACAGTGGTTGTTGAAATCAATATTACGGTATTCATCCATTCAAGCATCCATTTTCCGATCCGCTTTATCATCACATGGAGTGCGGGGATTGCTTGAGCCCATCCAAGCTTTCTTCGGGCAGGAGGCGGGGACACCCTGAACCGGTTGCCAGCCAATCGCAGGGCACACAGAGACGAATAACCATGAGCGCTCACACTGAGGGACAATTTTGAGCGTGCCATGCTTGTTTCTGGAATGTGGGAGGAAACTGGAGCACCCGGAGAAAACCTAAACAGGCACAGGGAGAACGTGCAAACTCTACACAGGAACGCCAGAGCCGGGATCAAACCCACGACCGATGCACTGTGAGGTCGACGCGCTAACCATTCGAGGACCGGGCGCCGGTTTTGTAACCAAATATAATGAACTCATTCAATCCCAGCCATTTTCACTGGAGCAACTCTCTCAATGCCAGCGTTTTACTGGATTTTGACTGATCTTGCAAAAGGCCCATTGCAATATTGGTTCTAATGCTATATACAGAAAACATGGAGTCGACCAAAATGAAGTTTGGGCTCTCTTCTTTCAGCAAAAATTTTCTTTTTCCATTCTTCATGGAAATGGCGATTCTTTTTGTAAAATCATGCATTTCAATCACGTGAGGCACCACTGCCACCTACTGGTCGCTTTTTTCCATGATTTACAATGCAAACGGCGTATTCCCATTCACAGATTGCATCAGACCCTCCTCCTCTCAATGACGCAAAAAAAGAGACTTAGACGTACATGTACGTCCTTGGTAGGTGGGGCCTAATTTTAAAAAGACATACAAGTATGTCTTGTGGAATGAAAGAGTTAATATAAAATAACCACCATTTCTGAAACTTACATCTGTGGAGTCACCTAAAATAAAGGGAAAATACAGTTTCTGAGTCCAAACCAAGAAATGTAATTTTACAATACAGTCTCATGGTCCTCGACAATCAACAGTGTCGGAGTTGTTAGTACGGTGGGGCATCGATTCAGATTTGAATGCGTTTTCCATCCATTTTCAAATCAATAAAGTTATTCCTTTCTGTAATCTTCCAAATAAATCGGCAACTTGCTTGGAACAACAGAGCCTCATCGGCTTCAAGCAACGTGGGCCATGTATTGCATCGGACAAGGATCAAAATCAAGAGGGAGCACCAAGTCGGTCCTCGCGAGCATCCGTCAAGCCGCCAATGGGATCCCGATCTTCGTTTTTCAGCCGTTCGTTCACGAATTCGCACAGCTTTCAATTACACATAGCAAACTCACTTATTCATGTCGGCCACGGAGGACAAGCTATACACTCAATAAGGGCAACTGTTTTCTCTCCCGTTTCTATCCAGATCATTAGCTTTTAAAATCAGAAAATCGATTCCAGGAATCCATAAACCGCAGCGGGGGATTTTGGGGGGTTAAACGCATTCGCAACGAGTATTCAGCCGCACTAAAGTCGCATGAGTCAGACCAAGGACTCTCACTGCTCCAACGCCCACCTGGTTCATTGCCAGCGGCTTCGGGTGTTTAGTTTTTAATGAAGGGCTGAAGAGCGAATATGAAGTAACTGCACGGCAACCGCCGGCATGGCTACAGATGAACAAAGGCCGAAACAATTAAGATTTTATTACAATATTGTATACGAGAAAAATACAGTGTAGGAATATTTGTCTTATGGAGATTACTGTATTTTCCGCATTATAAGGCGCACCTAAAAGTATTCCATTTTCTCAAAAGCCGACAGTACGCCTTAAAATCCGATGCGCCTTATATATGGATCAATATTCAGATTTATTTTACGTAGTATCTTAAACAGGCGCAGCGGTTGTGAAATCGCAATATAAATAAAGCTGTATTGTATTGTATTCCCTTTAGTGTAGCCCCATCTAGTGGATGCATAACGCAACATTAGCCACAATTGTAGCTTCTATTCTACTCTATCCGCCTTATAAAGACCTCTATATTTGAAAACAGTTTCAAAATAGTGCATTCATTGAAGGTGCGCCTTATACTCCGAAGCGCCTTAGAGTGCTGCAAATACGATATTTACGACAGTACATTGAATAAAAAAACGAAACTGTATTTACTGGTTCTTTATCTTCCAGTATTGCTTAATATATTCAATTATTTAAATTCTCTATTTCTCTTTGTATTTTTATGACTTTTATGATGATTTTTATGTTTTGGGTTTTTTTAATCGAAAAAGCGAGCAAAAATGTCTCAACAGAGCCACCTCTACGTAACAGTTATAAGACGACGTGTCACCACATTATTTCAGTTATTTAGTTTTCACATCCTCTCAAACAAATGAAAAAATATACATTAAAAAAAATTTAAGGTTAAAGTTCAAAATTACGCAAGAAAAAGAATGGATCACCCCCATTTGCGCAGTGTCCGCTCCAGTCCAATGGGACGAGAGTAAATACAGCAAACAGCCCGTCACCGCGGCTATCGGGCAGCCATTTGTCATGCCACCAAAACAATGCAATGGCCGAGACCTGCAGCTGTCATACCCGTTGGCGCGTGAACGGCTCGCGCAGGAAACGGGCCTTGTCATTATCCTCTCCACCACTTGTTTCTTCCCGCCGTGTCGCGGCATCAGTCACCGTGGTACAGGATATTGAATTCTGATAGAATCTCGCTAAACAAAAGCCGCTTCACGTGTTGCCTTTGCCGGCGACCGTCCCGCCCCCCACCATCGGAACAGTGGATCAACCGCCGAGGGGTTCTTCTTCATATTGGTATTCCAATCATGCACTCTAGCCACGATAAAGCAAGCGACCAATATGTAAGAACAACTGGATCAGACAGCGCTGTCACAGCTGATCGAAAGTATTACCACATTGATTCCGTCCGCCGAGCTCCGGGGGTGTCACATTATCAGCAAAAAGTTAGCATAATGTGAAAATCTGGCACGCTAAATTGAATGTCAAAATGCGACAAAGGGACCGGGGGCTCACCTTGGACGGAATGCAAATGCAAAGCAGCACCCAGATGCATGTCCAAATCTACTTAGTCACCGCCAGTGTGCGCCGACGTTATGAAAAGCAGCAACGGTGACCTTTAGTATGCTAATGCAAACGTGTACAGCGGCAAGGCCCGACAAGAAGAGACGGGGGAGGATGGCGACATTTTATTAACAGGCCGGCACGGCGGGAACGCGAACCCAATGTCACTTAACTCGCGAAAAAGACTGTTGTTATCCGAGCCTTTGGGCATTTGAAAACCCATTTGAAAACGTTCATGCTATCATGAGCTACGCGCACCACACAACACCGCTAGCACTGCTTGGCTCACTAACTCCTCCCTCTTCTGTCCTAATTGTGTCACATGACTCTCTTTCACCGATCCAACAGAACTACTTGTGACGTTCGACACCATTTGACCAATGAAATGGAGTCATGCAGACAAACAAAAGCAAAGTTTTAAGTGACTCATAGATGTGAAACATGGCGGGGGATCTATATTTACCTGAGAGATAGGCTCCAATTTACCTGCGACAGGTGTTGCCATAGTTACCTTATAAAAGCCATTCAGTTATTTTCCTGAGTACGTCACCAGGTTACTTTTTTGTGTGTGACAAAGCTTAATTTTTTTTTTGTTCTGACACTTCGGTCTGAGGATCTACATTCAATCTTGAGAAAAATCATGACAGTTTTCAATGTAAACTATGCCTAGAGAAAATAAGATCTTCTAAATTATGACTTGTGGTGATTTCAATGAAAATCAGTGAGCTGGAGTTTATACTAGCTGATTTAGGCCAAGAGTACATCGTGGACTTGTTTGCTAGTCAATCGCAGGGCACATAAAGACAAACCATTCACACATGATAATTTAGCAGTCGACCTAATATGCAGAGAAGTGAGATTCAAACCAGAACTTTCGAGTTGTGAGGCAGACATGTTAAACAACAGGCAACCGGGCTTCCAAGTATTTAGCCCCATCAAAGTTAACTAGGAAAGTCATCCATCCATCCATTTTCTGATCCGCTTCATCCTCACAAGGGTCGCAGGGGGTGCTGGAGCCGATCCCACCCGTCTTCGGGCAGTAGGCGGGGGACACCCTGAACCAGTTACCAGCCAATCGCAGAGCACACAGAGACGAACCACCGTCCACTCCCACATTCACAAATTGGGACAGTTTAGAGTGTTCCATTAACCTCCCATGCATGTTTTTAGGAATGTGGGAGGAAACCGGAGTACCCGGAGAAAACCCACGCAGGCCCGGGGAAAACATGCAAACTCCACAAAGGAAGGCCGGAGCTGGAATTGAATTGTACTCTCTGCACTGTGAGGTCGACGCGCTAACCACTGGATCACCGGGCCGCCCTACTAGGAAAGTACATATTTAATCATTTGTGTCAGGGAATAGAGCGACCAATGAGACTAACGACCGCAAAGAGAGCCTTAGGAAAGTGCATCATGACCAGTGACTCGGCATGATGCCGAGGCAGTGCAGCCAGTCATGACCAATGACCATCACGGAAACGTCCACAAGCGTTCGGCAGGAACTGACCTCGCTCTCTCTTGGGCATCGGGGAAAAGTTATATTTGTATTTTTTTTTTCCTTCAGCATGTAGTTGAGGATGAGCATGAGGAAGAAGGTGACTGTGCCCAGGGTCAGCCATGTCGCAGCCTGTTTGCGCCAAGGAGAGGCGGGCGACTCAAGTGTCTTCACCTGAATCAGATTTAAGTCACCAATTTTAGGACTTGGGCTAACATGCTAATATGTGTAGATAGAGAGCGAAATGACATGAAACTAAAAAATGACTTGACTCTGTCATGTTGTGTCTTGATTTGTTTTTCAGCTGAAGGGGCGGTTCCCTCCAGCAGACGCACCTGTGCCGCATGTCCTCATCAATGTGTATTTAAGGACTGACAAGCTGCCTGGCACTCGTCGGATTATTGACCTTGTGGCTGCTCTTGCTCAAGTGTTGTTTTTCTAAACTTCTCGATCTCGTCATAGTCGTTCTTGTTCCATTGGTTCCACATTTGTCAGTGTTGTTTAGTCATTTGATCTTGCTTTTGTTTGGCATGTGAATTGGACTCTTTGCATTTTGTTTGTTGTCTCTGTGTTCCATTACCTTTTTGATTCCTCATTTTTCCCTGGATTCTTTTGACCAGCGTTTTCTGTCTTGGTCGGTTTTGCCTTTTTTGAGAGTACATTCTTTTTGTCTGTGTCTGCATTTCTGGGATCCTAAACATTATTCGGTTTGCTTCAAACCTGACAGACTCCGCTTCGCTTGATTTTGTAATTTGGGACTTGCTTGAACTTTAAGGTTAAGATTTGAGACTTACAGTATGTGACTTACTCACACTCTGGTTCAAATGCAATTCACATTTGTTTCAGTACCACGATCCTATGGATGACATAGCCGTCAAGATAAACGCGAGGAGAGAGAAGGCAGAGGGAGCTGTCAAAAGCAGCTAAAACAGATTACTTTAAAAATCATAATGTCACCATCTTCATTCCCGTTGTTGCCGAAAAGAAAAGCAGGGCCCCCAAGCGAGCTAGATAAGGAAGCCGGTTCGGAGGAAAAATGTGGACACCTGACGTCTGCCACGTATCCTCTCAAGTTGCAGAAATGACGAAAAAAAAAAGACAATCTGTTCTTTCCACCATTTTTTTTTTTTTTTAAGAAAAAAAAATGTCAGGTTTGTCCTTTTAAATTAAACCTAACTGACATTCATTATTCCGAGTCTGCGGGCTTTTCTTTCCGCTATCGGCTCAGCTTTGCCTGTTGAATTATTCAAAGAGCTGCTCCACTGTGGTTCTGTGAGGCCATGGAAAAACAAGAAAAAAAATGTCACACTACAATACCGCATGTGTGTCAAAATATAATAAATATCACATTTTATTTATTATTTTTACTGGAAAAAAAAACATGGATTGGCAAATTTTTACTTTTTTTTTTAGAAACCTTTTCCATTGGGCGTTTTTTTTTTTTTTTTGCTTGGTCCCTGTCCACTGAAAAGCATGATTTTAAACGGACTGCGTCAACCAACTTTAGTAAACAATTAAGGAAGTTCTGCTTATCATAGGCTAACACTGTTAGCCCATGCTAATGCGCAAACCCAACATCCCCAGTACTTCTGCGTCGGAAAAGAGAACAAGTCCTGTCCAGAAGCCAGGGCCAAAATAGGTCAATAAAATGTTGTCTCTCAAGGAAAACAGAACGCAAATTATATGTTGTAAGAATTTAAACGCAAACCTACTCGTTCCTTAACACCCGAGTAAGTGACACGGATGAGAAGCTAACGCTAATCTCAACGTCCAACATTACCATCATGCCGATCTGCTTAACTTTCATGGAGCCGCCACTTAATAATTAAACCAGATCCCAAAACATTGGAGAACCATGTTTTTTCTTTTTGACAGCAATGCCTTTGAATCTGGCCTCGCAATCACACACCGGTGGCACTCTAGAGCAGAGGTCCCCAACCGCCGGTCCGCGGACCGGTACCGGTCCGCAGGGCATTTGGTACCGGGCCGCACAGAAAGAACTTGCCTTATTTCCGTTTTATTTATTTCGGAAGACGAAAGATGTTTTATTTTGAAAAGTTACCGGATTCTCTGTTACATCTGTCTGTGTCATGCTTGACTTACGTCAAGCCACGCTTCTCCGTCACGTGACCGATTACGCTAAAAACAAAACGTTGAAGGTCGCAAAATGAGTTTAAAAAAACCTGCTGGAGATCGCAAATGACGGCGGCCTTAAAAGTACGTTCGAGACAACTGGATTAAAGTTATGGCTGAATACTCTGAGATCGCCACAATAGCACTGTTGCTATTTCCGACATCCTACCTGTGTGAGGTGGGGGTTTTCTGCAGCAACGGCGACTAAAACAAAATTACGAATTAGACTGGACATAAACCACACACTTGAGGTGTCATTGTCTCCTATTACCCCAAGATGGGACCGTCTGGTTGCAGAAAATCAAGCTCGGGGCTGTGGTGAGTCGTCATTTTCATGCACTTTGAATTTGAGTTGTATCGTATTTTGAAGGCATTAAACATTACCATAGCGATCCGTGTTGCGGCCAGATTAGACGCTCCTTGTGTTTATTATTATATTTCGAAAACACCACAGTTTTCATGCAGCTCATACCATATTATTTTGTTGTATTAATCCGCCACATCTTAAATGCCGGTCCCTGAAAATATTGTCTGAC
>CAAKHF010013481.1:5334-20334 GCA_901007745.1 Hippocampus kuda
TTTTGGGGGGGGTGGGGGGGGGGGGGGGGGGGGGGGAATATACCTCTCTATTCTTGAGGTGGAATTTCTTCCCTGAGAAACATTCCAATGCAGTGTGTGTTGCTAGCAGGGGAAATTGGTGATTGATGGCTTTTTAATGGAACTCAAAGTTTTGAACGGATCAATAGTGGATGCTGTGTAGAAAAGTGCAATTGTTGAGAGAGGACAAAAGCAGCAGGAGCGATGATCGATGGAGCACAAAGATAGTGTGCTTGAGCGCTGACAATGTGCGACAAACGTCGGTCTGTGGAGAGGGTCACTTGTTTGATGCAACCAGCATGCTCAAGTGTCTTGAAGAAAGCAGTCGGAAATCGGATCAAGTGCTCTCAGAGTACAATGTCTACATTGCTCAGGATTTCCACTCCCCCCTAATCCAAACGGCCACAGCCATGACGCCCAAGCTCAGGCGAGCAGCAGGCCCATGCACAACTGCACACGCTCATGCTGCACACAGATGGTGTTTGTCTGCCAGGCAGTCACGTACAAGTACTTTGTAATCATCATTGGCATTGAATAATGCTTCGTTTTTTTAACTTGTATTATTCTTATTATGAATATAAAATATGTGTTGCCAAGTCGAGCGTTTAAGTCTGTTGCAATGCGAATGAAACGAGGGTCCTCAAATGATGCGAGTTATTCGTCTCTTTCTTTTCTATCAGAGTTGATTACTCGTTTCACTGACTCTAGGTCAGGTGTGTGGAGCTCATCCTTTCGGACCCACGCTGGCCGTATCAGCCTTTACAGCCTCCTCCACTCATTCCTCAGATGCAAAGCAAGCATGTAATTAATGGACCTTCTCAGCCGGTCCTCTTTGTTGTCGACAGACACTCAAGTCAAATGTCTCCACAATAGGGCAAGAGAATCTCCTGGCGCAGCAGAAATGCTGGTGCTTGATCTTTGCTGCTAATTCATCTCTTCCCACTTTGTGGTCTTGACATTAAAAAAAAAAAAAAAAAAGAAAAAGAAAATGCTTAAAGTAACAAAAGTGAAGGAATGGAATCTAAAGTACAAGCGTGGGAAGCTTCACAATGACGTTGAATGTATGTATTTAAACAGGAAAGTGTTTATGGGGGTGGGGGGGACAATTCATCCTCCTTTTAAAAGTGCTCCTTCAGAAATTCCCTGAAATTGTCAGCGGCTGGGTTGAAAAACAGGCAGGCATTCTGGCAGCATGAAGCTGTGGGCTGTGATGCCTCCCTCGCTGTGAAGCTATCCTCACAATTCATAACAAAGACGCACATATGGTCCTCGAAAGAGCGCCACAAAATGGAAGCGGTGAGCGGAAAGCGGACTGTGAGAGTGAAGGTCGCCCTCTGCGCTGTGGAGTGCAGCTCAGGCTGTCCGAGCTGAGCGTTGGCCACGGCGCGGCGGTGAGCCTTTCTTCATGTTTACCGTACAACCCGTGTCACGTGACAGACCTCGCCGTTGCCCCAAGCATTTTGGTCTCCTTTTTTCTCCTTGCCATCACCCCCCGCTTCCCTCCTGGCCGTACTCTACAGCGTGTTGATGTCTCTTGCGGCAGCGATGGGCCTACATGGCTGAAACTCTAACCCCTGCTAGTTTTCAAATGCCCGGAAGGAAGAGAAAGATGCAGCGGAGTGATGGGGGTGGGGAGAATGTGCATGCTCCATTTGGAGGGGAAGAGGGGGGCAAGGGAGGATTGGACCATGATGGGAAGTCAAGGACAACAACGGCTAAGGACAAATGTACTCGTCTCTCACGTTAATCAGTCTATTAGCTTGCATGATGACCAAATACAATCAGCTTGTGCTCAGCATTCAGCCTCCACGGGGCTGTTGCGGTCATACAAACACACAAGTGATGAGACACACATTTTGCTCCCCGTTTACATTAGCCGCTCCATGGCTGTGACCTGAATTGTGTCTGTCCTTCACTTGGCGTTTAAAAAAAAAAAAAAAAAAGTCTGGGAGCAGTGTGGGGGTTGGGTGCTTTGGGGGATTATTCGGGATATCGATGCAAATGCCAGCGAGCCGTTAATTTACACTCTACCGACATGTTATTGGCTGACTGGCTCACGCCGCACACGCAAAAACAAAGGAGGATGCCGTCAAGTGTGCCAATGTCAGGCATGCAGCAATCAGCAGTCTACACATCTTTGACAATGTCTTCAAGCGGGGCAAAGTGGAGGCATGTTAACTCACCATTCTCACTCAGACGGACGCCGAGGCTGGTCACCGAGTCCGTGATGGAGCGTGCGAAAGTGAACGAGTCGTCCAGGTGCTGATGGTGATTGTTGGTGGCCACATTGGATGAAGAGAAATCATCAATTTTGATCTTCTTCACCAAAAATGAGCGGGGCATGTTTCAGTGGATGATAACACAGCGCAGCGGAAAACGCATGAGCAAAAAGATAAAGCTTCTGAGGGAGCACACGAGCACGGCTAGCTTGAGGGTAATCCTTGTGATGGAGGCAGCGGCCAAAAATATGGGATGATTCCAAAAAAAAATAACAAAAAAAAAAAAAAAAAAAGAAAACCAGTGGTAAAGCGCAATGCTGTGTGGTACCCTCTGGCTCCCCCAGCGTCCCCCAGAAAAAGTGACAAATGGATAAATAAAAGTGATCCTGTTCAGCACTGGATAGCTCCTGTGATGCAGCCGGGTTTAAAGTACCAGTGAAGAGGAGAAGAGAAGGAGACAGGCACAGAGGAGGGAGTGAGAGAGAGAGAGAGAGACTGTCAGACTAGCTGAGATCAGCAATCACGCCAGCCTTTATATGGGGCACAGCCAGTGGAAGATCAGGTGGTGCTACGAAATGGAGCTGCTTAGCTTTAATCCATCAAATGTCCCCGGGGACACACATCAAATTACTAGTGGACCGTCTGTGCATTCACACACAGACAGAGGAGAAAGAACACAGTCAGACCCCCCGCTGCCCCCTCTTTTACCCCAGCCCCCAACCCCTTTGCTCTCCCCTCCCCTCCCCTGCCTCTTTTACCCCACTTACGCTCCATGCTCAGAGCAGGAGTGAAAGGGGTGGGCAGACAATGAAGATGTGGATGCGAACACACTCAGGGTCCTGTCCCCCATTGTTTTCAGATGAAGTGGCACAGTTTATGTTTGCCGCCCTCATGCCGCCTGCGTTACCTCAAACAGTCTCACAGGTTTGTGGCCCTCCGAGACACACGTGCCCACATGCTGAGGGAGGTTATCTCCGGTACAACCGGACACCTTCTACCCCCCGCCACCCCCACCCTCAAAGACGTTGTGGATTCCAGGGCTGTTCATGAGGCAGCGTCAGGGAGCAGTGGAGCAGCTGCACAGATCGGCTTCATTCACGTTGCCGCTGCACAGATGTGTGTCCTACCATGCGTGGCGGCGAATTATCTGATTAATTAATTACATCTTTTTTGATTAGAGTGAAATCTAGAATTAGATCCTTGCTCACGAAATTGGCCACACATCCAACCATCAACCTATTTTGTCTTTGTGTGGACTTTTTCTTCAGCTTGTTGTGTGAGTGATTGATTATATTAGTTGTGGTGTTTTTCCTCCAAGCTCCACATTGATTCTCCTTTTAGAAGAGAGACATTCATTCATTCAGAATGAATGTGTCTGGAAAACAAGTGAAACAAATGATGCAACTGTTTGATCAACAGGAAAAAACATGTTTAATTCTAAGTGTCTTGGAGCCTTAAATCCTGTCAACAAATATTGAGTACTCTCAATTATAATTACCCATGAGTACATAAATTCTCAATTTTTTTTCATGGTATCCCTCACAGTTGGATGATCAATTTGCGACTTCATAACGCAACAATCAATTTTGGGAAAAAAAAAACAGAATGGAAGCATTCTGTACACTTCAGAGCCTTTCCAAAATGTGTGCATTAATCAGGACACAACTTGTATGTTCATAATTGAAGCTGTATATTTGTTGTGTTCTGAGATTCATGAGAAGAGAAATAATAATAAACTACCATAAAAGGAATCATATCACACCCTGTGTATCGAGATGCATCTTGAATCATCTTTTGGGAGCTATGCACACCCCGAATTCAGTATGATGGAGTGCAGTAGCACACCGCTGCAAGTTACACCCACAATACTGAGCAGTGTTGCCAGTGTAAAGGTCTACAGTATCTATTGGATTCAATTTGGTCATGAAAAGCCGTCACATTGGAGCCATTGAGTCAGGGCTCCAAATTTTTCACTCAACTGAAGTTATGCACATCGGAAAAAAATAGCGGTGTACCCTGTAAATCAACTTGCAAAGCAAATATTTCTTCTTGAGGTGACACAGTGCAACAACTGGTTAGCACATATGCCTCACTGTATAGAGGTTGAGGGTTCGATTCCGGGCTGTGGCCTTCCTGTGTGGAGTTTGCATGTTCTCCCCATGCCTGCATGGGTTTTCTCGGGTTACTCCGGTTTCCTCCCACATTCCAAAACATGCCTGAAAGGTTTATTGATCACTCCAGATCAGGGGTGCCCAAAGTTTTTGGACCGAAGAGCAACCAACCTCCCGTGATCGATCAGTCACCGCACATGCACGCGCAAATACGCACGCACACACACATGCATGCCATGATGAGCAACAGAGGTAAGTTGGGCTGAGGCCATTTAACAATTTGAAACAAACAAGATTTTAAAAAGAACTCTAAAATGTATAGCCAGTGAAGGGATGCCAGAGTAGGAGTTATGTGCTCCCTCTTACGAGTACCAGTCAAGAGGCGAGCAGCAACATTCTGGACCAACTGGTGACGCATAATGGAGGATTGACTGACTAGAAAGTAAAGTGCATTGCACTAATCCAGTCGAGATGTGACGAAGGCATTAATTACTGTTTCAAAGCTGTTGAGAAAGTAGAGGCTTTACTCTAGCCAGCTAGCTAAGATGGAAGAAGCTGCATTTAACAACGGCACCGATTTGCTGGGCCAATTTAAAACCACTGTCCAGTTTAAGACACAAGTTCGAGACTGTTGGCTGAAGACAAGGAGCCCACAGGATGGGATGTGCAAGGGCCACTGGGACCAAACACTATCACTTCTGAAATTTAGTGCCATCCAGGTCTTGATTTCCTCTTGACAGGTTAAACGTGGCCTCAGAGAGAAAGTGTCTTCTTTGCTCAGTGTGACATAGATCTGACAGTTATCCACATAGCAGTGGCAGGAAATACCATGTTTCCTTAAAATGGATCCCAAAGGGAGCAGATACAGTGAGAACAGCCGAGGCCCCAGAATTGAACCCTGTGGAACACCACATGACAGTGTGGCCATTTGTGACTCAGAGCAACCAAGACTAACACAAAAATGTCTGCCAGCTAAATCGCACCTAAACCACTCAAGGGTGCTACTGCCAATCCCTACCAGGTGCTGCAAACAAGCCAACAGAACACCGGGATCCACTGTATCAAATGCAACAGTTAAATTTAATCAAACCTTTCATTAAAACTATATAACTGATAAATTTAGGAACTATGTGCGCTGTGGAACTAATGCCAGGGTGTTCAACTGCAGAATGTGAAGTGTGAAGCAGAACCAAAAATATTTAAGAAAACGGCACTGGTTGCACATGCTCATGTAAATAAAAAATGCACTCGCCTCGTCTCAAATTTTAGGGACAAAATGTGCTCATTTAGGGGCACTGTGGAGCTTTGTGAGTGTCTACAAAGAAAACGAACTCAATATTAACGCAACTTGAACAGCCAAAAACCACTGAATGAAGATGAACTCAATGCCGTCAGTGATTAAGTGATACGTTGTTTTTGAAAATCAACCAGCTATTTTAGCTCTATCTGACATCCGAAGATATCTTGGAGCTGGACCATCGTCATATTTTTAAGAGGAAAATAGGGCTGTTCTGGATTCGAACCCATGGCAAATTTTAAAGGTTCTGATCGTACGCTTTTACAACATGTGGGACCCCCTCGTAAACGAAATGTTGCATCTCAAGAGGTAATAAAAAATTTTCGTCTTCATGCAAGACCATTTGTTAAGTCCTCAGGTGCAACTGAATGATCCTTCAAACTTCAGATGAAAGGTCCCATGACTACTCCCTTCTCCATGTTGATGTATTGCGCTCAAATGTCATTAAAGATGCCACAAATTTCTCTGGCCATTTAGGGGGTTGCCCTCTCCGCCGCTCTGTATCATCCTCACCACCAACAGCGACCCTGCGCCTCACAAGGTGACAGATCGCTGCAGTGGGAATTTATCATGCAATTGTAATTGTTCGTTATGTGTTCATGACACTGTCACCGCATCCGGTAGCCAAGACAAGGAAGGACGAGAGAGGTCAGGGCAAGAGGGATTGTGTGGAAGAAGGATTTTGTGTCTGTGGATGAAAATGCTACAAATGTCCTCACTTCAGCACGACTTGTGCCTAATCGCAGCCTGTTGATGTTTGACTTGGTTGCATGGCTGCTTGACCTTAGGCATGAAGAGATACTGGTTGTTATCGGCACAGATACTGTACTCGGACCAAGGCTCCTGTCATATACTTTACACTGTTCTAGTCACACCTCCCTGATTGCGCCGTGTGCATTTTAGCAGACAGCAAAGTGTTTTTCAAAAAGAATCTATGTGTGCTCACATCAAGCTGTTTCTACTGATGTACACTCTAGAAGTAAACACACAATTGGTAAGAGAATTAAACACATATGTTTAACCAAAGGCATACTACGTTTTACAAATGCATACTTTCATCTTGGCCATTTTAATGCAAGCACTTAATGCAAAATGCCATAGGCAGGCTACAAATAGCATTGATATAAACCATATAATCCCATAAACCATTACAGAAGCATTTGAACACAAATGGCGCAGAAACATGTCGTCGTTGTCATGTGAAAAAGGCCATTTTCATCATTTAAAAAAAAAAAAATTACATTAATGGGATGTATGAAACGTGAACATCCCGTTCATGAATGTAAACATTTTTTTTATTTCCATATATACATAAATAATATATACTTGTAGTCATACATGATAATTTATCCATTAGGGCCTGAGCGCGGAGGTTCAAGGACTCAATTCAGATCACTTAGTTTTGTACTATTCCAGCAATGAAATTGCCTTATATTTTATGATCTGCTCAGTAATAATGAGTTCCGGGGACTCATTATTTTCAGGCTCGGTTCCCAAAGATGTCACTCTCTCCCTGCTGTAACAGAACAAAAAAAAAAAAAAAAAATCAAATCAAATAAACACTAAAAATGATCTCCACAATGTGAGATTTGAGAAGAACAAAAGCTAACTGAGAGAACATCTCTCAGTATATCAAGCAACAGTCAAGTGGCTACCAATTGAGTCCACAAGTCCGCCTCATCCAGACCGGTGTTCCAGTCCACTTATGGCCCCAAGACTGACGTGGTCACTGCCTCAGGACATTACCATAGTAACCGACCCCCCTCAGGCCGGAGGGATGGTCTTCACTCACTCAGCCGCTCTGGTCGGACGATACAATCAGCCTCATTAACATCCTTTATGGTCCTCCAGGGCCGGGAAGCCGACCTGGCCGGCCGAATTAATGAAGTCAATCTACTTGATTTGTGCCTTCGCTCTGTTCCACAAGACACAGCGCTGAGAATTACCTCTCCATGGGAATGTTTATTATCTTTTTACAGCGTGATGCCTCTTTAATCACGTCAGTCCCGATGGCAACAGACTCGCTCAACAGAATAAGGAACTTTCAGTGGATTTGCATTGCATTAAATCATGTGTCACACTTGGCTCTGCTTATATGAAGTCACTTGGAGCTGGGTGAGAGAGGTGAAGAGAAGCTAAGAGTCCATTAGGCGTAGGCATCTATAATTCACCTCTCTCTTGCTTACTGGGTCACTTCAGTGAGTGTTATTTATTTATTTGTTTATTTTGGGCAGGTGCCGTCTTTGAAAAGGGGACGAGCTGCTTAAAAGCTGTAAAATGAAATATTACTTCATTCCTGGTGCAACAAGTATGCACCACCATAAACGTTTGGCACACATCTGGAGAAATTCTGCCAGAGACCGTTTCACACGAGATTTTATTATTTTTTTCAATACATATACTTGGCTCACTGAACGCAATATATAACAATTTTCTGTGAGGTTCATGTACAACACGTAGCCTGAAAGGACCCAAACTGCCTCCCTCCCCAGTTATACTGCATGTAATGCTCTTTGGAAGATAGTTACGTGGGGCATCATTCATGCCCTATTTGGCTTATGTTTGCCTGTTGTCCTGTGTGCATCTCAGCGCGTGTGCATTTGTTGTCCATGGGCAACTGTTCAGTAAATAGGGCAATTAAGTGTGAAAAGCAGAAATGAGCTTGCTGCTTCCTCTCTCTTTGGTGACAGAGATAATTTATGCTAATAACATCTCGACCACTCAAGCTGGTCAAAAATGATAGCAGGTCCTTTTGGCCTCACAAGAATCTTTTCATCCCCTTGGAGGAAGGAGGGAGCAAAAAAAAAAACAAAAAAACAGGTCTTTCAACACCTTGCAAATACGACAGCTGTGCGACAGTCAATGAAGCGCTCGCCCTTCTTCCTCTCGGCCTTTCATCTGCAGATGATCATCTTTCCTCCTTCACTCTGTGCATCGCTACTCGTTTGTTCTTCATTTAGCCTGTGGAATACTCCAAACCATTTTCCTCTTTGTTTCACAAGCCTCCATCATCATTTTTCCTTGAAGAGCCTACACTGGGCGTTTGTGGCATGCATAAGTGTATTCCTGTAAATAGTATCCTTTGCATGAGTGATGCTTTTTAATTTCACTTAAACTCCAGCAGAGAACACTGTTCATGTGGCGCACATTCCTCCATCATAGAGTATATAACAAGTGGCAACCAGGGGCTTTGAGAGCGGGGAGCCATGCTGGCAGTTCAATGTATAATCCCAGTGAGAGTAGCAGCAATAAACCAAATGAAATCAGTGCTTACCCCTCGACCAGGCTCAGTGAGGAGCTCTCACTAAGAGTAAATATGCAAGCTTCCAGCGGGAAGATCATTTCTTCTGGTAAAACGACCCCAATCAGAATTCTTTGCAATGTTTGAAGAGAAATCACATTTTGTCATATTTCAACTGAAGCCTTACACTAGTCAAGAGATCAGTGAAAATAAGTCATCCCTTTCTGACCCCTATCTTGTACCTTTAATTTGATTTTTCAGAAACCAGTTGCCAGCGATTTCTGTTTATACTTTGACTGTTATACTTTTGTTTTTCTTTGAATACATATTTTTGGATTGCCATTTATCTCAGTCTGCATTTTTGGGATCCACTATCCACTTGGTCTTTGTTCAGACCTTGTCACTTCTAAATTGGAATATGGTTCTTTGAATGCAATGGAAGATGATCATCTGATCCACGCTGAGCTGTTCTTTTGAAAATGAACCACAAAAGAGCTATTAGACCATTCCAGTCGTCATCAACCTTGCTCTGATTTATTGAGTTGTAATTATTCCAATAATCAGAGTCCAAATGAATTGGGTTAATTAATCACGAGCACATCTTCGACCTCACTAGCCCTTCAAATAAAATCACATTACGTTCCCTCACCAAGGTCAGAGCAGTGTGTAATACACTGTCGTATCTCATTTGTACTTCCTTGCTGAGGAAGAGCAAATGCATATGAGAGATGATATCTTGATGTTTAAAATCAGACAACAAATGACTGATTTGCATGCATGCAGCTTGGACTGTGCAGCCAGGCAGAAGGCTTCCTGGTAGAGCATGTTGCAGGCAAAATATGGAAAGCGTACAAGTGACTAAAACTCTTTTTTTGTTGTTGTTGTTGCACCTTTTTGCAGCCAAGAGAAGCAGTGTCTGCCTCGACAAGACACAGCGCTCTATTGAATAAGAAAGCGCAATCTGCAAACAAACGTGTGTGTGTGTGTGTGTGTGTGTGTGTGTGTGTGTGTGTGTGTGTTTTCTAGTACATGTCAGCTGAGGGTGAGATCAATTTCCACAGGATTAGGCAGCCCGTAGGAAATGATTGCTTTTTCCTCATACTTAGTAACCATTTTTCAATTTCCTGTGGTCTTTGTTACCTCAACATTTTTGCAAATGAGCAAAACAGAGGCAAGCAGTGTTGCTGTTCCACCAACTTCACCTTGGGACCGTGTGTCATTTGCATTTATATTGAGAGCATACGTTTTTGGTTTATAATAGTCCCCACTCTGGGGTGGGGGCAGGGAACCGGGGGACGCTGGCAGGCATTCTCTTGTTATGAAGCTCGTCCGTGCCCCTGAGCATCCCGGGGAGAAAGCTGGTGAATAATTACCGTGCCGTGCTGTGTTTTTAGACGTGAGCAGAAAAAGTCAAAAACAATGATGGCTGCGGGCCTTCTGTTTGTTCCTGAGCTGGACGCGACCAAATTCACCGAAGAGGATTTGAATCAAAGTCCTGTGGTGATTACACTCGGAGCCCGACGCCACTAAATCAACACATTGCACTCTTTGCACTTGCTGAGTGTGTAAGGGCTAACTATATTCAGGCAGAATCCTTGCAGATGGTCACATGACGAATGGCTGTATTGCCCCGTTATGGAGATTTGAATCATAATTGAGTGTCTCTACAGTGATGTGTGCACTTGGTATGACTCATAGTGTTTCGTTTCTTGCTAGAGGACAGATGAGCTATGTTGCTTCCACTTCAATCTGCTGCTTCCATTCGACTTAGACGCGCTCTTCATGTCACTTCAAACGAGCAAAACTGACACACGGCATCTTGAGCTTCAATAACAGATATGTTCAAGCAACAGCAAATGCCATATCTGTACCAAAGCGATGATTTCCAGCCGTCTGACGTTGACTCACGTGAGCGAGAACATGTGCACACTGATGCATGTGCCGCATGCATGACCGCTTTTGTGTTGTGCTGGGCGATTTTCAAAGGGCATGCTTTTGTGCCGGCGCAGATGATGCAGCTGGCATAAGTATGACAATTGCTGGAAGCATGTCCACGTTGGCACACTTACAGAAAGCCTTGGCTGCCGGGTCACACTTTATATAGGGTAGATAAAGGCTGTGTGCCCGTCTGCCGTCTCGCCCATCTGCAACTGCTGCAATGTGTTGACTTCAAAATGCAGCTCGACAGAAGTATGGATGCTTGCGCCGCCAAGTCGCTTCCAATTGTTTATCTTTCCTTGAAGGAGTTTCATCAGATGGCCAGCTCTGTTCTGGCCTTGCTTTTTTCCCCCCATGTGATCTATACAAATCATTCTATTTCAGACGGAAAATCTGCGGCAAATACATCTTTAAAATGAGAGAACCATTTCTTTTGGGAAGGTTTTAAAAACAATGCTGACCGCACCGGCCAGGCGCACGCATGCAATCTGAGTGGGCACTCGTGGGCAGTTGAGTTTAACGGCACGAAACGCACAACAATACAGAGGAAACGAGTCCAATGTTTTGTCTTTCTACTGAATGGCGTCCTAATGAAAGTTGTTGTTTTATCAAAAATAAACTGTGCATTATCGTCACACCGTACAAAACTCTGACCATTAAACGCAAAGCTCTTAAATGCCTCCCTTGCATGCAGCATTGTTGCAAGAAGGTACGAATGGCATTCTTGCCACAATCATTCACTGTTTTTTTTTCTCTTTCAGCATGCAGTCAATAGGCCGAGTGTCCCTTCTCACATGGTTTCACTTTGGATTTTTCTCTACAAGTAACCAAACTTAACCACGCGGAAAATGGAAAATTCCGACCAGACAAAATGAAGTGGACACGCCACAGTCAGCAGGTTTGGTCTATACTGTAAGCGCAGCTAAAAAGGACGAAGCTCACAAGGATTCTTCTTCCTGTGATTTGAGAGCTTATGAATGAACTGATTATGATGCTCTTCTCATGCAAACCAATACTCAACAAGTCAGAAAATGCCATTGTTTCCCCTGAATTGCATTTCTTCTCTGATTACCTGACGAATTAAGTCGCAGTGACACCTGTCAAAACAGCGGATCACTTCTGTGAGTCCACTTCCCGGCAGGCTCATTTTGATGGGTTAAGTTGGTAATGACAACTCCCGAGTCTGTCCCCTCGGGCTGAAGGATAAGAGCGCCCTCGACGTCTCTTTTCTCCATCCGTCCCTATTAGAATAATGCATCAAAAAGACATTTTAATTTGAAGTTCATTTCCTCCTCAAGGCTCCGTAAATGTCTGCGAGTGCTCATGCCGCAACAGATAACTTCTCTTTTTGCAGCGGTGGCTTGTGTGATTTTTTTTTTTATTTTTCCCAGTTTGGTTTTCTGCCCAAATGTTCTCACGTCATTTGAAACATGCACACTCTGAACGGCATGTTGCAAATTGCATGTGATGTGGCCACAAAAAAGAAGCCAATGTAGACCTGCGATTGTTGCTTTTGTTTCGACAAAGATGACTCATTGATTTGCACACACAATCCAAATTGCTTGGAGGTGTCAGCGCTCTGTGTGAGTCAGAGGAAACCTAATCATTCAGCAGTTATACTGCCGTGCACCCCGCGACCTCTTCTTCTGTCCCAGACACTGTGGCCATAATGTGCGTGAAATGAGCACTGGGACCTGCCAGGGGTGCCTGGAACATCGCCGGGCTCGGCACCTGCTTGCGCTCAGCTGTTCTTGCCACGCTTGGCCGCTTGTGGCTAATAAACAGACCTGTTCTTATCATTGTAACTCCATTAAAGGAGTTTGCAGTCACCTGAATCCCTCGCTGGGGCGACGGCGCATTACAAGGCAAATGTAATGTGCTTTTGCTATGTTGCCACACACCGAGATAGTGAATTACACCAAAGGTCCCACGTCATTACATGTCCCCGGGACGCTGGCAATGTTTTTATGATGACTACAGTGAAAATCAGGTCAATGCTCAGAGTGACGCGCTCTTTGCCCCACTTCTATCTATCATGTTCACTTTCAGCGGGGAACAGTGGCGTGCAGCAGATCACTCTCCTCGCGTGGCAGCTGAGTGTCTCATTGTGCATCTTCAGACAGCAAACAGCTCTTTGCGAGCGTCCCTGAAGGGACTGCAACTCACTCAATAGAACCATGAGCAAAACCATGAACGAAATGATGCTGAAACTCCACACAAGCAAGGCCGGAGCCAGAATCGAACCCTGCACCTCTGCACTGTGAAGCGGACGTGCTAACCAGTCGACCACTGTGCCGCCTCTACTTTTTTGTTTAGTTTTATTTCAAAGTTTGCTCGAACTGCAATCCACCAAATCATGGGATTCTCTAGTGCCAGGAGAAGCATTTTAAAACGCGAGCTACGGTAGTGATGATTGTGCACATAACCCGTGGTTTCTATCTATCAATCTAGAATTCTTCATGTGCAATATATATATATATATATATATACACAGATCTTCACTTAACTCGCCGAAAATGAAGATGTGCCCATTTTACTTCCTGTAACCAAATTGTCATGTGCACCGGAGTCACGCCACCACCGTCAGCCAGAACACCAAGCGAGACGCAACGCAGTCCCAAACATGGTAAATTAGACAAAAATAAATACAGATGCGACTGCTTTTGCGCTGCGCACACGGGCGCCTGTCCACCAAAACGGCGCCCTCACCATTTAATGACAAGCGACTTTTGATGTGTTGCACGTGTAAAAAGAAGTTGACGACTACTCATGTGAAACTTCAACAAGCTTCCTTCATGCTTCATTCTTATGCGTATTTATTAACACGTCCTGTACATGCAACTGTACGTTCGTAATCAACTGTAGGACAGGGGCAATGGAAACAACGACTCTGAATACAAAGTAGCTTGTCTTTTTGCGAGCCACACATCTTCCTTGCGGCTGTCTTTCCCGGCCTCCCGTGGGCCCGGAAGGGACAAGCAGCACCATGGGCTACAACTCTAGAGGAGGAGGCAGGGACAATGTTACCTTCAGGCTCATGAGATACCGCTTGGGCTATCCTTGACAAATTGCTCTGTCGGGCTGTGTGAAAGAGCCAGGATTGCAGTAATTGCATAGTTCCCTCTAATTGCTTTTGTCACCTGCGCTGCTACAGAGGCATGTCTGCATGTTTCCCAAACCAACAGCTGAACTCTCACCTGCACCGTGAGTGCACAGAGATGGTTCCAAAGAGAGGGCAACGTATTAGGCAGTGGCCCAAAGCATCCGCAGAGCAGAGCGGCCCCCTCGAGCGCACCGTCCGCCGCTGCTCAGCGACATGCTGCATGTTGTGATGTGGTGGTGGGGGGTGGTTACTCCAGGAAGTTGTTTTCTGACCAACCATTCAGGGCTTTTACTCGAAGGAGACTATGAGAGCAAGCCTTTAATGTAGTAGAGGGGCAGGTCTGCACACGGGTGTATTTGGGATTATTCCGTGTGTGCCAAACTCACAAGATGTGAAGGATGAGACCGGAAGGGTTATTATAACGTGGATCTCTTGTATTAGCCTTGTTTATGGGCTGAGGGCTGTGTGTATGTGTGTGTTGCAATAACAACATGCAGCTCTCTTCTTGGCTTCTGCTGCTTGGTGATATGCTGTCAGGCTGCTGCATTATACAGAGGGCTTGTACAACTACATTTTAATCCTCTCGTGTTTCTGGCCTGATAAAAGGATTCCCTCCATCTCTTTCCTTTTAATTCACACCATCATCAATCAAATGTGTCCCCCACCACCGCCACCTCCACTGCCCCCTGGGCTTTGAGGTCTGATGCATGGGGGCGGTGTGCCCTCCCCCCGGTGAGGGACACGACGGACTGGTCACAGATGCGATAGAAATTAAAATGCAAGCGCGTGTGCAAGATGTTACCTTTCTCAGACATGCTCATTTGCGGCAATATGTGAGCGCATAAGGAGGCTTATCTAGGATCCCGAATTCAACTCTCACAAGATTATGTGAATGTGATTAAAAATAAAAGACGCTCTCTGCATCGTGTGGCTGTGAAGTGTGCAAGATTCCTTGTGCTGCAGTTTTCTGTCTTCCTCTATTGTCTGCACATGACAGTCGCCACAGGCTACTTAGTAATGAATGTGTGCCTGTAGCATGTGTTGTGCGTGGAGTCTATGAATATAGTAAATAG
>CAAKHF010013483.1:0-16553 GCA_901007745.1 Hippocampus kuda
TTTGTCTCTGTGTGCCCTGCGATTGGCTGGCAACCAATTTGGGGTGTCCCCCGCCTACTGCCCGAAGACAGCTGGGATAGGCTCCAGCACCCCCCGTGACCCTAATGAGGATGAAGCGGTTCGGGAGATGAATGAATGAATGAATGATAAAAACATTGGGCCACCTCTAAGTAAATTGCGTATTTGAACTCCTAGTATTTAGTGTGTGTATGGACCTTCTTAGGCGGCATGGTGGCCGACACAGAGGTGTAGGGTTTGATTCCTTCCTGTGTGGAGTTTACATGTTTCCCCTGTGGCTGTGTGGGTTTTCTCCTGGGACTCTGCTTCCCTCCCACATTCCCAAAAAATGTATGGTAGCATCTATATTGTCCCTGGATGTGATTGTGAGCACGAATGGTTGTTTGTCTAAATGTGCCCTGCGAATAGCTGGCAACCAGTTCAGGGTGTACCTCGCTACTGCCCAAAGACAGCTGGGATAGGCGCTCCAGCACACCCGCGGCCCTTGTGAGGATAAGAAGGCTTTAGAAAATGGATGGCTGGGTGGATGGCCATTCTTTTGCTGTTTCACTGTTGAACAAATACAACAAAAAAAGGCAAACTCCTCTTCCAAACAAATCCAGGCCACTTCTGATAATTCATTCATTCATCTTCCGAACCGCTTGATCCTTTCTAGGGTCGCGGGGGGTGCTGGAGCCTATCCCAGCTGTCTTCGGGCAGTAGGCGGGGGACACCCTGAATCGGTCGCCAGCCAATCGCAGGGCACACAGAGACGAACAACCATCCACGCACACACTCACACCTAGGGGCAATTTTAGAGTGTTCAATCAGCCTGCCATGCATGTTTTTGGAATGTGGGAGGAAACCGGAGCACCCGGAGAAAACCCACGCAGGCCCGGGGAGAACATGCAAACTCCACACAGGGAGGCCGGAGCTGGAATCGAACCCGGTACCTCTGCACTGTGAAGCCGATGTGCTAACCACTGGACTACCAGGCCGCCACTTCTGATAATATTATGACTTTATTTTGGACGACATTAATTTTCTCAAAATTATGACTTTTCATCCGGACATGGTTGTTCTTGTAAAGGTTATACTGTCCCTTTGTGTATGTGTTACTGTGATACTATTACGTTTTTTCTCTCAAAGAGACACATTTTTACACTGCATTGACACACAGTTTTGTTGAATTTGTGTGTTGGATAATGAGGAGGTCTTGGGGAAAAAAAATCTCCACTGTAAGAGCCAAGGGTATTCTTAACTAATTCTAATGAAATTTAAAGTGACTACAATTAAAATTGCAAAATATTTTTATTCATGAAAAAAATAAAAAGGAATGTGCTTTTACCAAAACGAAAATTAACTGACACTATATCTTACATTTCCAAAAGTAACGAAAACTAACTACAACTATAGTGAAAATGTCCTTCCTTTTCGTCTTTATCAATTACAGTACTATCTTACATGAGCCTTCGGGATTCATTTTTCAATTGATTTATTTCGGTATTGGTGTATGTCTGTACAGAAGAAGGAATGCCAAACAGTTGTTTGAGAATTGTAGTTTGGTTTATTACGCAATAATTTATGGTATATACTTTAACTTTCACCCGAAAATATTGAAAAAAATATTTTTAAAAGAACTATAACTTTAACGAAGCATTGTCGGGGAAAAAGGGAAACTAATAAAAACGAACAAACTTGCTCGAAAAACTCATTAAAACGAAGTGAATTTAAAAAAATGTCAAAACGAAATAAAGCCTGACTGGAAGGAATAAAATCCCAAACTATTATTTAGATATATACCCGAGGCGTTGAAAGTGAGAATCCCCGGTGTGTGTACCGAATGAAGAATCCAGTGAGAAGCTGAGGGACGGAGAGGCGGGCGAGAGGCAGCGCGTGTGCGCGCACGTACCTGAAGTCGCGTGACCCTGCCTCTTGTGACGTCATCGCGAATCGTCCTCCTCCGGCGGCCGAAGTACTTGGAGGGTGTTTCAGAAGGAGGAGCTGTCAAAGTTGTCGGACAGTCTCTTGCCGCGGAAAAAAAAGAAAAAAAGCAGAAAGAAAAGCAAGCAGCACGTCTGCATTGGACGTGGGGCACGGTGGACCTACTGTACTTCGAACGTTGATTGTGTTCGGAACATGGCTTGGCACCTTCGAGGTCGCAACGTCGAAAGGAAGATGACTCGCCGCCTTCTGGAGTGGCTCACCGTCACCTCGCTGCTGTGCTCCTCCTCTCTTGTGGCCGAAAAGAAAGGTATGTCTGCGGGGAATGAAGGGGTGGGGGGGCTGGCTGGTTTGCTGGCAAACCGCAGCCTGAGAAAGTCCACGTTCGTGGCGGTGGGGAAAAGTTTCTCACCGCTCAGCCTCGCAGCTGAGGTTGAGGCTCGGTTCCGGTAAAGCTTGAATGAGCGTCCCGACGTCGGTTAAACATCTGGCCCGATTTGGACCAAATGCATTTTTGTCACATTCTAACGGCACGGGAGCATTGTGCAATTGTGTCTTGTTTTACTTTGGGTATCTTCGGAATCTGTTCTGCCGCGTACAACCAGTGCACCTTTTGCACTACCTTTCGACACATGAGAATCCAGTATTTCATTTTTTACTTATGATCTTACCTATGCAATATGATGAGGTTCAATGCAGTAGATGTAAAAAAGAAAAAGACAAAAAAAGAACAAAGTCTCCATTTCCCCAGTGTGGGACAAATAGAGGTTACCTTATTTGCAGTGGGGCTGAACAATTAATCCAATTCAAATTGACATCACAATGTAGTCAAATGTCATTTTCATGCCGCAAAGGCTCCAATTTGGAAAAAAAAAACTGCTTCATTTCAGTTTATTGGTAGGCTTTATTCTTTTATGTATGTACAGTAATATTGTAGCCGTTTATTTATATAGTGACTCGATTCGTTCAGGCCCTTATAACAAATGTTTCCACGATTATTTTACAAAACATGAAAACATTGAAGTGATAAATCCAGAGATCTGTTTGCATTATTGCTGTCGTCTGATTTATCTTGTCATCACACTTGTTTGGTAGAATTCTGTGCATTTTTTGTATTGAATGCTGAAAAGTCAAAGTATTAAGTTCAGATCTCTTCATTTGTATTCAAGGTGCATTTGCCGTGATTTTAGCGCAAGTCTAACCGCTACAAGACAAAAACATTTATGTATAATACACCTGATGTTGGTGATTGTGCTCCACATCAGGCTGCATGATGTTGGAAAAAAACATGATATGAGTTTTGAAAATTACTATAGCAATATTATTGCAATATTCACTGTGTACCGAAAGAAACAATATTTTTCTTATCTCAAGAAATAGTTTTCCTTTCTGCAAAATAAGCAAGCTCAGTGTAATCTTAGCTAAATAATTGTAATGCCTCTAAAT
The DNA here is from genome assembly GCA_901007745.1 of Hippocampus kuda. Lineage (NCBI taxonomy): Eukaryota > Metazoa > Chordata > Actinopteri > Syngnathiformes > Syngnathidae > Hippocampus > Hippocampus kuda. The sequence goes on from CAAKHF010013483.1 coordinate 3,388, forward strand.
ACTGTTCACCGATTGTATGGCGATCCACATTTAAAAGTTTGCATCTGACTAGATAAACCTCCTATTCCTTATGAAACTCATTTCCCGTCTTTGCGAGATGCATATTGCACGGGCCCCTATCGTAATGATGATGTCCCAGTGGCGCTCTGGTGTTAGCACGTGTTGGTGAAGATGGATAGAAAAGACGTTGAAAGATTCAAAATGATTGAAAACTGCAGAATGAATAGAACATGATGATACAGAAGAACTTGTGGCAAGAAGAATAGCGGCACTGTTGTTTGGGTCTTAATAAAACCTCAGCCAATCAAATAATCATTTTACGCAAGTGTTGCTGGGCTTAACTTGTTGCCTGAGGCAGCAACACAAGCTGTTTGCACCACATCCTTAGCAGCAAGCATAGAATATCACAAACATATGAAGCTAAGCTCAGCATGTTGGCCTTACAACGGGAAATCAAAATAAAATTGGAGCCAACTATCACTTCAGGAAGCGTTTGCTTGAAGGACTTCCTACAACAGAAAAAGCCAACGTTGTATCAAGATTGCAAATGCTTACCCGACCCACTGATTAAGGAAAAGAAAAAAAAGAAGTACCGGTAGTTGATCAAGACGGTGGATTGCAGGTATGACATAGTCAAGCAGAAAGTGCTTTTACCAGCTTGGGTGGCTTCTTTCAGTGCAATACCTTTGAAGAAAGTCACAAGTATTGCAAGTTACCTCATTTTATTTGTTTGCATGTGTATATAGACCTGAAAGCTATGCAAATTGTCATTTTACATTGACTTGAATACACGCGTCATGGACCACGGCTTTCACGAATGCAATTGACAGTACATACGTGTACAGCCTTTTATATGATATGGAAGTTGCCTTTGTTTGCTCTTCACTTGTGAATTTACCCTCCAAGCCCATAATAATGCAAATTGTCTCTTCACTACGCACAAGTTCCACTCCTCGCGATTGTAAAATACGTCACTCCAAGTTGGTCTACTGCAGTGATTTCTCTCTCAACCAGTAGGAAATATTCTAGAAAAACAAAACACAGCAACAAAAAAATATTAAACGCGGTGAAAATATTTTGAAAATGACAATGTAGATTTTTGGTCAGCACTGTGATTCCCGATGTTCCTTGTGTTGTCCTGTGACAAAAGAAAAAAACCTTTGAGTGTGAACCAAAAAAAAATCAATTTCTGAGAATCATTACAGTCACTAGTTGGAATAATATCAGGTCTTTTTTTTCCAAGTAGAGATTTATCTTCATTGGGTGACTCAGAGGCTTGGAAAGGCCAGATGTCAGTAGAGAAAGTGACCAGGAGTGTTCCCGTACTTCCTATTAGTATGAATCATCCAGTGCTTGTTCTTTCCTCCTATGTGCACAGCGTGCTGCACAAATACAACATGCTCGGTAGCCAACAAGGACAGCGCTCCTAAATATAGCCGCACTTCGAAACAAAAAAAAATGGGCAGCACTGTTTGAGAACAGAGAAGCACAATCAAGCCTAATTTCCATTTGTCAAGAGATGCCAGTTCCTGCGAGCGCCGAGTGTATGTGTTAATGTGCTTTGTCAAGGTTTCCCCCAAAGACGTCAGATGTCAGACTCAAACGTTTTGGGCATCTCAATTGCACCTCCTGCTGAACTACAAGCAAGACTTTGTGGGGACCGTTTGGGGAAAGGCCTTTTTCTTCTTCCCAAGCATGGTCAGGAAAGGCTCGCTTGCATGAGTTTGGAGTGCAAAAACTCTTCTTTTGCTCTCAGCCCGAGTCAAAGCGGCCATTAACTGTTTCATGTCTCCGTGTGAGCCGTAGCACTTGCTGAAATGGAATCAAGACTTTGTGGAAACAGTTTGGAAAAAGGCTTTTTTTTTCTCTCCACAGCATGCTGCACAAAATCATGCTTGACTTGGGTGTGGTCGAACTGGAGAGCCATGCTTTTGAAACCCATCAGTCTCTTCTCTTGAATGAATTTATATGGACCGCCATCATTTGTGCTAAAACTGTTGGCGACCCAGCCCCACCGCGGGTCGTAACTGCGGCGGTCAAATGACGCGCCAGGCTAGGCGCTCACCGTGATAAAAAAAAAAAAAAAAACGTCTTTTTTTTATGGTCTCTCCGAAGTGCAGCCATGAGGTGAACCTGCTCAGAGTTTGACTGAGCAGTATGCGGGATAATCTGTCAAAGATGAATCTAATCTGACTGCGTGTTAATGGCAAAATCCTTAATCCCAAAAGGCGCAATTCCCAGGTCATCTTTAGCACATGGTAACAAGCTCATTTCATTGAACTGTTTTTCATTGTTTTTGGGGATTCTCCTGTTTTTGCAAATACAAATGCTGGTGCGGCATTTCTTTCCTCAGTTGCGGATGGAAGGAGATGTCTCATCGGGGCGTGGGGGGGGAAGGCACCTTGATTTTGAGCCATTTTGGAAGAAGAGTCAACAGTTGTATCAGTAAATTACAATTTGCGTCAAGTAAAGCTTGCATTCAAAACAAAGAAGGCAAGAAATTAGAGATTGCGTAAAAACAAATCTGTTAACTCCATTAGCTGATGTCTGACAATCTATGAAAATGCTAATTGTTGTCTATGCGCAATGTATGAATCATCTTGAATACTGGACAAGGATCTCGTGTCAAACGCCGAGCAGGCAACTCCCTTGCAGAATAACTTCACAATCTTTTCGCTCAGACTATTTTGTGTTTCAGTCGGTACTGCTATTTTGTTTCGCGACAGAGTTTAAATGGATTCAGCAGTTCATATCTTCATATCAGAAACACAAATGTCCGTTTTTGTCCCCTTTTTTATTGTTTGCTTTTTCACATCCATTCATGGGACGTCCAAAACACCCCATGAATGTAAACGTTTTAAAAAGGACAAAAATGGACATCCCTGGATGTGTTTTTCACAGGGCAGGTACGATAGACTAGACTCGACGGGCTGAATAAAATTTTTGTTTCAATCCTCGCGTCTGCGCGCAACATTGTGGCGAAGCTCGATGATCATTTGAAAATAGAAGATGAAAAGGGCAGGTTCGGCATCGTCCCTCTGGAAATTGAACAGACGTTTTTCATGACAAAAGTTCACCCTGCAGCCAGCACACTTGGGAGACGCCCCCCAATAGCTATTCCTCGTCACTCACAAATCTCTCCAGGATGAAAAACCGGGCCTTTGCTGATCATTAAAGCAAGCTCTCTGCGGGAAAAGATGGATGCGCGCAGTGAACTAAAAGTGATCCCGTGTCATCGGAGAAGCTGGCGCCTGTCCTGATGAACTTGCCAGACGCGTGTTATGCTGCAGACGTCGAAAATGTGCCTTTGCCTTTTGGGGAGTTGCAAGTTGAATGATCATTTTTCACTGCCACCCCCTCTCAACTTCAGAAACAGTAGAGAGTCTCAAGTTGAGGTGAACGATTCTGGTGTCACTTTGGGACAATAGCAGCTCTGTCCTTAGAAGCTCTGGATGCTATCTGAAACCCGTCTACTGCAGCCATGTACTGGTTGTCATTGAAAGGAAAGAAAAAGTGACTTTTTTCATCTCATTTCATTTCAGCACACACCTGCCACCATTTAAAGTGCTTCCGATGAACCCCAAATTAAGCTCATATGCTCTAGTAGGCCTTTTCTGATCGTTTTTCCCTGATTTAGTTTTGCTGACACTGACTTTTTAACTTGAAGGAAAAACAGCCCCAAAGCATCATGCTGCCATCATCAGTATTGTGTTGCGTCCGTGTCTGGGTAATGTCAATCTTGTGGGATATTTTCACCACTTGATAATGAGTATCATCACTCTGTTCCACGATGGATTTATTGTATTGCCTTGGAAATTATTTGTACCTTTCTCCTGACTTGATATGATTGAACAATTTGGGCGTGTAGACTTTTCACCTGCACTGTATATTTTCATTCTGATGGCAAAAGTGAGCCTCCTGTTTTCGGAAAGCGTTTATTTGGCTTGATCAATTGGGCCACTTGGGGCTATTTTTGGGACAGAAATCTAGTTTGTAGATAGCAATGTGTTGTTTGCATAGATAAAGCACTTGCGCTCTGTTACAGTTGAGCCGCGCGGTGCAAACACATCACAAAAACACAGACACTTATTCATTAATTGGTGTATACATGCAATAAGTCGTGGTTACTCATTGAACAGGTTGGTGTCTTTTGTTTGTACGGGGTAGGAAGAAAACCACCCGCTTCATTTTATGGCCTTTCCATGATTCACAGCATCGGTCCTAGTGGAAAGCAAGAGTTTCAAAGTGGGGGAAAAAAAGCTGGTTATCTTCGGATCTCATCAGGTGTAGCGTGGCACTAAAAAAAGAAGGGGGAAAAAAAGCAGAATAAGGCCTCTGATGTTTTCCTCTCACAATACATCTTTAGGCTTGGCTAGAATTGAGTCGTATTCACTTCTTTCTTTTCTATCTTGCCTGTTATGCAATGATACCAACTCAGACCACGTCAGTTCGCCAGGTCGCTCCCCACGGTCCACACCCCTCGCTCCATATCAAATGTAACCTCGATGCTTCAAGAAATGAAAGCCTCAAGGTGTTCAACTGGAGTCCACCATGGCTATTTGTGTGCTCCACTGCTTGGGCGACTGCTTCCTCGTCAGGGCAATCTGCAATCGTATCTCTTTACTACTGCCGGTCCTGGGGAGGGATCTCCCGTGGCGAGGACAACAATGGTAGAGCAAACAACTCAGCAGCTTTTTCAAGCACCTGATCTCCGCAACGCCACCCTTCTTCTTGTGTGGCCCTCACTTTTGGAAACGGAACGCTCGGACTCACACATTGTGTGTTTCCGCCTGAATTCTAAGTTCTTTGGTTGGATGAAATGTAGGTCTTGATTTTTCATCTCCAGGGTGTTTCGACCATCTTGGCTTCACTCTCTCGCTTGAAGCCACATTTTTACACTGTCCTGTAAGCTTCAGGATGACTTGACTCGACAGCCATGGTTGATGTGTCAACATCGAAGTGCCGTCCATTTCAAATCCTTCATGATGCTGTGCCTGACCGGGCCTGTTTTGGTTTATTCGCTAGACTGCCTTTGAAAACCTGTACTATCCCCCCGACAACAACCCCCCTCCCATCCTCCACTTCCCACCACCACTTGTTTTCTTAGTGCATTACACGGTACATTACAAGGGTGTGTTGAGATATCACTCAAGATTTCCTTGTTTTCACTTCTGTTGAATAGGTGGCTGCATAGTTTCTGATGTGTGATAGATTTGAAGGGATTTTTTTATTTTTTTTTTTTTTTACGGAAAATGTACTTTATAATTGTTTTTGATACAACTTGATGGGACTCTGGAGTGCCTGCCCACTCATCAAGGGTGAAATGAACACAAAAGACATTTCCTATCTGAGGAAAATGCATCTTATGTCTCATTTAGGTACTGTATGTGCATTCATCGAGCTCCTAACTGGGCTAATTGCATTGACAGTCAAGTAGAATTCATTCATTCACTCTGGTCCTGTTTCTCATTGCCTCCACCTACTGTCGCTTCCTTGGACAAGGACTGGCATTGACAACATGCAGTCAAAGCGTTGGTTCTCGACTTACACTTTTCTTGTTTGGCTTGGCATCCAAACTGGACTTGTGAGAATGAGCAAAAATGTCCTCCAATGCGCAGCCGAAAGGCCTCCCTGCAGAGCGCAGACACCCCGCCCCCAACCCCCACCTTGAGACGGAGACAAAAGGTTTATTCAGGACTTTGTTTCCTTTTTGACACAGACTTATCTGTCTTGTGCGTGACCTTAACTTGCCATGTAGACATGACTTTACAACCCGCCGTCAACACATACAGAGGAGAAAGGCATCCCAGTTTAGTTGACGGCTTTCATGCCGTCAAAGGGCTGTCAAAGGCCTTTTTGTGCTTTTTTTAGTGCTCCTACCAATGGTCACGCATGAAAGCTGCGAATGGTCACTAGAGTCATTTTAAACTACGACGATAGTATTATACGCCGTGGATCCTCTGAAGCGTACCTTATCAGTTGCCGATTCAGCGAGAAATGATTGGCTCTGCACATGTGTTTTGCTTTTTCTTTGTCTTTTTGCTGACACTTAACTCATAGCCCCAAAAGGTTTCGATACATTTGAGCATCACGGTACACATTTGATAAGAGTTGAGATGTTTAACTCTGGTTCAGTTGACATGACCTTGAACAATGTTAAATCCAGTGTTTTCTAGTTCCAACGTCTTACTTACTGTCAACAGTGGTAAACTTGCTTCTTGATGCTTGAATGGCAGTAAAGACTTTAATCCTTTTCTCTTGTCCTGTTACAAAGGCTTGGTCTTAGAAGAGATTCTTTCCATTCGTTCCAACAGGAAAACAAACAGCTCGGTTGACCAGCATCCCGGCTTCACCGTACTTTGTCATGTTAGCATGCGTGAGCAGGTGCTTTAGATGGGAATGCGATCACTCTGGCCCGTCGCATGAATCCAGTTCTTGTGTATGGAGCGATGCAACCAGGTGCTGAAAGATTTGTTCGCATGATCACATCATACTCTTTGTCGTAGTGGCGAGTGACATCAGGGTTTTTGTTGAAGCACATCCCAAAATGTGGTCCTTGGAGTTTGATGTCTGTGAGTGCCATCTCTCCCATTCTAGCCGAGGCAATAAGCAGCCATATAATCCTTGCAGCACGTTGTGTAGGAGACCCGAAGGTACTGAGCTAATTGTCACTTTGATAAGCCGGTGGTAAAGGGGGGGAGGGGGCATAAAGTTTACGATGAAATGTGGCATGTGGTCAGCAATAAAAATCAGCTTATCAGTGGTGGTTAGTTGATACTAAAAAGAAAGTTCCCCACCACAGCAAGACAATAGCCCGCCTGTGTTCTTGGAAGGGCTTTGGAAAATACTTCATTAGATAGTTTGGCTCACGCCTAAAGCTTTGTTTCCGACATGATACACAAATACACCAGCAAATTATCTTGTCATGCACTTGCAAAGTGTAATTTCTTGAGCTGTGAATTGCAATGATAGGGGCTGCCGGCAGTATAATTTGACTGGGTGTTGCGGGGGAAGAAAACAAGATGTCATCCCGTCTCTCGCAGTGGTTCCGGCACATTATGAGCTCGGTGTTTCATCATCAGTGTAAAATGTCTTTTTTTGCTGTTTTTTTTTTTTTTTTTAAATTCCTGCTATTTAAAGATGAGCTGATGGAAAATGTCACTTCATATTTGGAGAGATCCATCAACTTCCACAGTGCTAAAACATATTGTGTTGCAATGTCTCCAAGTTGGCGGCCCGGTAGTCCGGTGGTTAGCACGTCGACTTCACAGTGCAGAGGTACCGGGTTCGATTCCAGCTCCGGCCTCCCTGTGTGGAGTTTGCATGTTCTCCCCGGGCCTGCGTGGGTTTTCTCCGGGTGCTCCGGTTTCCTCCCACATTCCAAAAACATGCATGGCAGGCGGTTTGAACACTCTAAATTGTCCCTAGGTGTGAGTGTGTGCGTGGATGGTTGTTCGTCTCTGTGTGCCCTGCGATTGGCTGGCAACCAATTCGGGGTGTCCCCCGCCTACTGCCCGAAGACAGCTGGGATAGGCTCCAGCACCCCCCGCGACCCTAGTGAGGATGAAGCGGTTCGGAAGATGAATGAATGAATGAATGTCTCCAAGTTGTAGCTTTCCTATTTGTCTTGTAGGCTTAAACACCAGTGCTTCATTGCACTCAGTTAATTTCCTTGTGGTGCAACCTCTCCATTACCACAAGATTTCATGATTAAATCCGAAGGCCTGCATGGGGGCGGGGGGAGTCCTTGCGGTGTTTCGTTCCATAAAAATAGGTTACGCTAACTTTCGCATGACATAATATGCACATGGTCTGCCTTTGTCTTACAACTGCTTGACTCTTAAAGAACAAAAAAAAAAAAAAAACACTCCGGAGAATCAGCAATGTTGCTCCTCTGACTTTAATGTCCACAATAAACCACTTTACGCTGAACGCTTTGTGGTAAGGGAAAGACTGTTCCCCGTGGTGCAAATACCCTCGAGTGCATAGCTGGAGCGGTGCCAGGCGGGAGGGATTTAGTCCTCTTGACCCGGAGTGTTTCCACTCCATCAACAATCCCCCACTGAGTTGATTGGCTGGTTTAAAAAAAAATATTCTCCTTGTGAGGTGTCCAGCTAAATCTCAGTAATCGGGTGGCCAGGCAATTTTCACAAGATTAAAAAAAAAAAGGGTTATTGGGTCAATGGACCTGCAAACAACCCACTAAACTAGAGTTAATTTATTCTTAGATCCGATTTCTGCATGATTTGTTCGAACTGCGTGGGTGTTTTTATCGGCAGATGACGGCAACTAGAATTGCACTCAGTTGAGTACAGACCTGTGCCAAGTCAAAACATTCCTGACTGAAACTGCTGCCGTTGAGAATGTCGGTGCGTTAACTGAAATACAATGCCACGCACAGCGTTTCCTTTTGACCAAACTACCTGGTTGGTCACTGCACCACTGAGCCCCAATGCAAGTGGCCTGCAGCATCGAAACAATCAAATAGACACCTTGATCAGCACCGAAATCTCATAGGTTCTTGCTTGGCCCAAGTACCAACCCTCTGCTAAGTTTTATTGAAAAGAAGTCAGAATAAATTCTTTTTTTGCCGGTGTTCGACACAGTAAAAAGTCATCTATGTTTATTTGCAATTTATATAAGGCCTAGGTAGTCATCAGATGACCACTGGGAGCAAACTGGGAGGCGCCCATGTAAGCATGAGCGTGATGTCGACCACAGAAGAATCTTCAAAATACCTTTGGAGAGAAACAGTACTATTGTGGATATTGAATGGTAAAGCAATGTTATCGATGGCTGATTTGGTGTTTTTGCGTCGTGTGCGTTTGTGGTCAAGGCACATTATTCCATAAGTGCATTGTTATTTTACCTTGTCTGTAGTTACTCGAGGTGGCTGTGGAAGCCAAATTTTATGTAAGAGAAGACTAATGCAAAAAAGCAAAATAAATACTATTTAATATAATAAGATGGGCTAAGGTAATTTACAGCAGCAGGGTACGCTAATGTCAGCATGTTTGGCTAGCGGGGGTTTTAGTTTCTGCCCGCTTCGAACTCCAGCTCACGAGGTACTTAAAAAAGTACCTTGTAGTATCTAGTAAAGTTTCAAAAAGGTTTTTAAATCTCTGCTGAGAATTGCAGCAGCGACAATATGGTGATAGAATTTATTGGCCGAGTGCCGACCATAGGAAAAGACAGTGACTATAACATGACGTAGGTTGAAACTTGTCTGCTACGTGTGATGACTGATGTGAAGCAGTGGAGCAAAAGCCCCTCAGTGTGTTCCTGCCTGAAACAACAGCCATCATCAGTCATCCCGTTTTGTTTTGGGGGGGGCTTTGTCAACCGTGATTGTTTTGAGGCGTCGGGCGAGGCTAACACCCCCACCTCTCATAACAATGGATGAAAGAAGCAGAGGCATGCATTGCCTGCAGTGTGTTGGGCAAGTTGTTACCAGAGCATAATATCCTGTATGATAGTTGAATTGTTAATGTAAAATTACGGTCTAATTTGTGTTAAATTCTCCACTTCTGCACTCCCGACATACACTTTTTAGCAAACTACGTACATGATGACACTACAGTAACGATGGCAGGAAGGCGGAACTTTGCTTTAGTATGGCCGATATTATTATTAGTAGTAGTAGTACTGTGGAACTTCAAGTTACCAGTTAAATTGGTTCAGTGATTCTGTTTTTAACCTGAAAAGTTCATAAATCCAGGTAATGTTTCCCATTGAAATTAATCCATTCTTAATCTGGGATGCCTACTTTTTTCTTTTTATCCAGTGTGTGGTTAAGAATCAACATAATGTAATGCAGAAATTAAGTGAAAGGATCATATTTGAACCCACTAAAACTCTACAGCTATTTATTGCTCATTAACTTTAACTAAGGAGGGGAACTCCATCTCTTCCCCCATGATAGCATGGGAAAATTCTCGTTCTCGCTTCAATTTTTTTTTTCCCTTTCTAATTCATTGGTTGATTTTGGCATACTAATTCAGGGAAATTTGTCCCTTTCTGTCTAAAAACATTCAAAAAGTGGAACGGCACATTGTCATTTAAAAGATGAATTGCTTTTGGTCATATTTGCAACTTTTTGATCGCCTTGCTCACACTGTCATCAACAAGCGCTTTCTTTTTCCACAAAGCATTTTTTCTTTGGCGTGTACTCACAAAATATTTTTATTGACTCGACCCAGTCCAACTCTGTTTTTATTTGTGGAAATTATCGTTCTCCCTCTACAGTAACTTGAAATAAAGTTTCTCTGATGATCAAAATAGCTATCGATTGGTTAACCAGAGTTTAACCAGAACTATTGCAAGAGCTCATTTCCTGTTCCATAATAACTCTTTGCGTTGCTTTTCTACATCACCAGACGTTCTAACATGCTGCTGCCAGAGTCCCGACTACAACTAGCGGAAGAGGTCAGATGTCTTGTCACCACACGAAGCAGCGATGACTATAAATGCTTTACTTTTCCAACACGCAGCACTGATTGCCAATCCTCCGTTGTTCTTCTTCACATGGCTCTGGTGTAAAACAGTTGATTTTAACGGAGAGCACCCCCCACCCCGCCCCCCGAGTCTTGGCAGGGGCATGCCACTGCATGACAAACATATCAGCTTGATGTGTCATGAGGAGGCCGCTTTGCTCCAAACTCTCTTCTTTGCTTGCTTGCGCAAATGAAATTGGTCACAGTTTTGGTGAGAACAAAAGCTGTCTTGAACAGGAAAGAAAAGATAGTCGTTCCTCGGGTGTTGTAAGCCATTCTCGCAGAAGCATCGACTCAATTTAATGGGCCACTGCTGTGTAAAGTAGAGGTCGAGATGGTGAGTAAGGGCTGAGTAAAGCTCGCTCTCTCCAACCTTCCCGGGGGCTTTTTGCGGAATATTCCTTTTATGGGGCCTCTTGTGACGAGGATGAGTCGCCGAAGCACCGGCTGAGCTGTCGGCACAAATGAGCCTGTCAGCACTCGCTTCTAAAAATAAGAAAGCTCTTGAAGTGGAAAAGGCTGATTATCGCTTTTTGGTTAGCTGGAGTTGAGGAGTTATCTGTCGCTCCTTTTGTGTTGATGCGCTCCAACCTGGGCCTCAGACCAGGAATGCTTAAAGCAAACCAACAGGGGATTCCCAAATCACAGCTGGCGAAATCGCGTGTGTGAAACATACGCGTCCCACTTTTGCCTGTGGTTGTTGTTTTTCCTCCCTTGCTCATGCCTCTGTGACAGTTTGAGGGAGTTTTTTTAGGGAGGAGGCGGGAGGGTCGAGGAGTGAGTTAGCAGGAGCGTGCTGGCCGCCCACTCCCTCTGCCGGCCTTCCTCTCTTGCTTCCTGTGGGAACGAAGAGGAGTATGGCGTATGGCTTTAACAGGGAAAGGTGGATGGGGTGGGGGGTTCTTGGCCGGGAGAATGTGTGCTGGATGTTGGGAAGGAAGCGGGCTGTTTTCAAAAGAGAATGCTGGGTGCATTATTGGAATTTTAAATTGGGGTGTGGGGGGGCATTGTGTGAGTTTTGAATAGCACAGGAGTGAGATTGTTTGTGGGGCTAATGGACTTGGGGGAGATTTATCTGACTGATGACATACTACACTGAGGAGTTGGGCCCAGCTGTGTATACATCATACAAGTAAATGAACTTGGGGGCCCAGCACACTCACAATAAGGTGGATTTGTCCCCCACTGTCATTGAAGCAGAGAATCCTTGGTTACACATTGTGTGTTGATAATTCACCCCAGCAGCTCAAATGATAACCAACAAAAGAGCATCCAGTGAGTCAATAACTGTGGAATTAATCATTGAAAACGAAACGTTTCTCCCTCGCTCACTTGCCTTGTTTTTCTGAACATTGAGTGGTTGCGAGAACTCCTGTAGGACATATCTGGCTCTTCGGCTGCTAACTGCTCTTCCAGTCAATATTTTGGCGTCTCTGCTGTCACAGTCGGCTTGGCTTTACAGTTTTTGTTTTCGTTGATGCTTTGAATAATGAAGGGAAATATTCTCCAGAGTGAGGGGCCCCAATTCAACTTGAGGGCATTTCGCATAATTCATGTCATAGATGACAAAATTAATACTGTAGTTTAAATGAAAAAAAAAATTGCTATTTGTAAATCCAATACAAACTGTATCTAAAGGCTGTGGAACTCCACATGCCGAACAACATCACCAAACCGACAGATTCCAAAAAGCCAGCCAATGACGCTAGAAATTGGAGAAGGCAGGATTTGGATATTATGTATTACGTGTTGCAGTAATCCCTCGTTTATTGCCGCAGTGACGTTCCACAAAGAACCTATGATGAGTGAAATCCGTCAATAAGTCATCTCTATTTTTTACAGTTTCTCTCTCTCTCTCTCTCTCTCTCTCTCTCTCTCTCTCTCTCTCTCTCTCTCTATATATATATATATATATATAATATACACACACACACACACACACACACACACACACACACACACACACACACACACACACACACACACATAATATACACACAGTAAAGGTTAAACCTCTACTCTGGCCAAGGATTTAAGAAAAACAAAAATATAATCGTTTTCTTCCAAACAACCGACAGGTTTTGGAAATACTGTACAGAATGTTTGGTCGACATTTGTGGGTTTTGTCATGGAGGAAATTTGGTAACTACAGCGACGAGGCGCGGAGATTGTTGACATTAGTCTCCAGTTCCTTAGCCAATCAGGATGCAGAACACAATGCACTGCGAACAAAAAAAATGCACGAAAAAAATCAGTGAAACAGCGAAACCGTGACAGATGAACCATGTTCTGGTGAGGGATTACTGTGCGTATTTTACAAGTCATTCTTGACATGGGTCCATACTTGTGCGTTGCCTTTGAAATCCAGCTTCCTCAAGATGAGTTAAAGCCCCAAACATTAAATCAGCTCAGCCAAGAGCATCTGCAGTGGCTCATACACTTTGAAACGCATCCTCCTTGTTTGGTCTCCTTGCGCTTTTCTCAGACTGTTCTTCACAGATGCCTTCAACGGGCTTGTTTATGATCCATGGTTAGTCTTCAGGGGAAAGACCCTGACATGTTCATAGGTTAGCCTTTGTCCAAAGCTAAAGATTCCAAAGAATTAAAGTTTGACTTCACAACCAACAGTTTCAGCCCACTTGCAGTTGAACCATGACTGACCCCCCCCCCCCC
>CAAKHF010013485.1:2110-27823 GCA_901007745.1 Hippocampus kuda
AACCGCTGGCTCCCTTCAAGTCCGAACAGGATAAGCGGTATTGAAAATGGATGGAGAGAGAGAGAAACGTCAGATGCATTTCGCCCTCGTCTGCCGTTGGGTAAATCAAAATTGCCGGTGGCAATGATGTGGAAAAATAAGAGGTGGAAAGTGAGGTCCTGGCGGACCGGTGGTTAGCGCATCGACCTCACGGTGCAGAGGTACTGGGTTCAATTCTAGGTCTGGCCTCCCTGTGTGGAGTTTGCATGTTCTCCCCGTGCCTGCGTGGGTTTTGTCCCTAACACATTTGTCCCTAAATGTGAGTGTGAGCGCGGATGGTTGTACGTCTCTGTGTGCCCTGCAATTGGCTGGCAACCGGTTCAGGGTGTTCCCTGCCTACTGCCCGAAGACGGCTGGGAGAGGCTCCAGCACTCCTGCGACCCTTGTGAGGATAAGCGGAACAGAAAATGGATGGATGGAAAGCGAGGTCCACTTACTCGTCCTCCAGCAGAGGGAAATAAGATTCTCCCGCGACGTCCTTTAGTCTCTGGAAAAGGACAAAAGATCGCCTTTGTATTTTTTTTTTTTTTTTTTTGATACACACTTGTGTTTGGTCTTACATTTCTGAGCTGGCACAGAGAAAGAGTCACCGTTGTGTCATCCAGCAAGAAACTGCGATCCCTGCCCTGGCCGAACGACTCGCCATCTTCCAGCACAAAACTACAGATGGGCAAGAAATGGAAAGAAATGAAGACGATTGTTAATTCGTGTTCCGACAAACAAAACCAGCGAAGTACTGTACTTGGGCAGCGTGCATATGGGAGGTTTGGACTGGATGATCTCCTTGTTGGTCAGCTCCTTTTCGAGGTCGCCCCCTGCAAGGCACCACAGGTGGTACACCTCGTTGATGGCCCGCTCTGAAAGGTAATCGTCGCCGTCCCCTAAAAGCCACACACAGCAAAAAACGATTCTTTCCGATTTCTCCCGGTGCCGTATTGATACCCAAACACCGAATACAACGTTATCATCCAAATAATTCAATTATAACAATTTTAGGAACCAGAATCCAAACTTCTACTTGATTTATTTCCAGTTTTAACCTAGGAAGAGACAATTGACTGGCGCGAGTGACGACGAGCGTGTAAGGAGAAATCTCAGCATGCACAAAGTGAGAGCATTTGAAGGCCAACCTTTGCAAAGGTCGCCGATGTCCTCGGGGAGCTCCAGATGTGCACAGCGTAGCGAGGATGAGAACAGGCTGACGGGCTTTTGGTAGGGCGTGTAGAGGCACGACACGCCATCAAACACGGCGTCCCCCAAAAGCTCGGCTGGGCTCGGCCTGGAGGTTGCGCACACGGCATCCGTTTGGTGCTGTCGTTTTTTTTGGTTTCGTATCATTCAAGGGTGGGGAAACAAATTTGGAACCGTTCCGCTGAAATGTTTCGAATTGAATGGCCGGGCCGTGTCACACGCTCCAAATCTCTGGCAAGGGTGTTCAAACGTTTTCCTCTAGGGGCCGCGTACAGAAAAATGGAAGGACGCAAAGGCCACTTTGAAATTTTACGATTTGAAATTATGAGACATGCTACGATCAATGATATAGCTTTTCTGTGATATAAAAAAGCGAAATTATTTTCAAACTTTTTCCACCGTTAATGTGACCTATGACTATTATATGATATCACAATAAAAGATTTTTTTTTAAGAGATGGGAAGTCAAAATAAGATGTGGTTGTACAAGTGTGCACACCCTCTTATTACATTTTTTTCCCCCAATTGAGTCAAACATCACGAAGTTGGCAACGACGACAGAGTTTTTGGAAACAAGTTTCTTTCTCTTCGCTGCCATGATATTAGTGTTGGCCGAAGGTAAAATCGAGTGATCGCCCAGCCCGATACTATGTTCAAAAAGTATATTGGGAAAACAGGAAATGACTGACATACCGTTTGGAAGGAAGGAAGGTCAAGCATTTTTGCAGCAACGCAAGAACGTTCTCAGGCAGCTCCTGTCAAAAGGATTTGATCAGACAACCTCATGCAATTTTTTTTTTAAAATATCAATTAACCATAGGGATTTTCATATCAAAACAGAAACCTGTAAAATCAAAGAATTGAACAAGTTGTACCATTGGACCAACATTTCAGAGAAACATGTGCCTCAAAACAGTGCTTTTGTTTTCTCTCTTGACTTTTTTTCCCCTGCCACCACAGAAGGATCCAAAAACAAAACAAAAAAAAGGTAACCACAGAACAGGAAGTGGAACCAAATATACGGGAAAGCTTTTGGCATCCTCGTCCGATATGAGCAATGCAATTTCAACTGATTGCCACATCGGAAAAGCGGTGCTGAGTTGACAAAAATAAATACAAACATTTAGAGGAAAAAGTAAGCTACAGCAAAAAAAAAAAAAAAAAAACATACGCCGCAATCTCCCACTGCACCATCGCCATGACGTCAAACACACGTCCCGGGCTGGCATACAGCCGATTTGAGGACTACCTGAATGTGTTCCAGGCAGCCGTGCTCTTCAGCCAGGACTGTGACGATGTCGTCCATGCAGCCTGGAAAGGACACGGACAACATAACAAGAGATGTCTGCCGCAGGTCGTGGACAGTCTTTGTGAAAAAGACCGGCTTACCCAAAGTTAGAATGAACTTCAGCCTCTCGTTGATGTCGATGTTATGCAGCAGCCGTCGACCCTGACCCACCAAAAAAAACATTTTTTTTAAAGTGTGAAGGCAGCAAGGCTTGAATGTAATCTTATACAAAACGTTCTTACAGCGCACAGTTCAAACAGCAGAACACCAAGTGACCACACGTCAGTTTTGGGTCCTGACGGCCGCGGGGCTTCATGGTGCGAAGGGTCACTGGGGTGAAAGGAGCCCTGCGCTATCACCTCAGGAGCAAGGTATGATGGGTACCTGGTGAGGAGCACACATTTTTTTGAATCAAGTATTTTACAGTCAGGTTCATGACTGAGTTCTGGTGGTCTGGTGACCAAGTAACCTGAATTTTTGATGTACAATAGCCTCCTGCTAAGCTATGCTAGCGCAGCTCTAAAGAGATCATTATACTGGAGTCACATTATTTTTTCTTCAGAAAGCACTTCTAGAAAATGGGGAAAATAATGGAATATGAAGAATGTAGAGACGTGTATGGTCCAGTTTGTTCAAGTCATTCGTAGATGCAATTAAGGCATTGGAAACATAGAACTCAATTTCGAGTTTCCCATCCAGGACTCATAATGGCTGAAAGGATTGAAAATAAATCAATATATATGTCCAAATGAGGTTGGAGTTGTTTCGTATAGTGCACGCAAGAAATGGAAGGATATATTTGATAGTCCTTGACCCTGGGACAGTGTTATTTAAATTAACAGTCAAGAATTTTCGGATACATTTTTTGGGGGGCATTCAGATATTTGGTCTTGCTTTTGGGGAGATGTTGGAAAAAAAAACAAACAATGGACTGGTGCCAAAAATGTCACGTAATCTCTGCGATTTTGTCCTTGTCCGTTGTTGTAATATGTTCATGCTCGCAATCAAATAAATAAGCTGCATACCCGATTGGAAAGTCCACATCAGCGCCATGATCAGTCATGTGGTAGAGGCCAAACTTTGCCAGCTTGACGTTGCCCTTGAAAGAAATGCCTCTCATGTTAACATCAGCTCACAAAATTCTTGCATTATATTTGAATTAAGCATACGCGTAACATTACCTTGCTATCAAGGAGCACATTGTGCACACTGAGGGCCCTGTGCACCATACCGTGTTTGTTCATAAAGGCCAGGCCTTCCAGAACCTCATAGGCAATCTGCAGAACTCTCTCTGGGCTAAACACACACACACACATTTGTGTCACAGACACACTTTGACACCATCAAGGTCTGTCATAATAATTGATTTGAATGCCTTTATTGTAAAATGTCATTATAATAAAACAACAAAATGGCCATAGTATTTCATCAAGAATTATTCTGCCACTCCTTAAATCCCCTGTTGTTAGTGGACCATGAATATGGATTCTGCCACAATTCCAACCTGATTTTGTTTCCCCGTTTTTGGAAATCACTCAGACTGCTCTCGTGGTGTTCGGCAACGACGATGAGTCGTTCTGTAGGAACAAGGGAAGAAGGAGACATGGATGGGTATGGCGAGTGATAATCAGTCATGTAAATTCAATGGGTTGTATTACACAATGCATATTACCATGCTTCCCTCTGGAAATGTCCACATACTGGCAGAGTCTGGGATGGGTGACGGTCTTCAGGATCTGGAAGCGTCCTAATATTTTGATGGAGTTGGGTGTCAGGGGAAGGCCGTTGCTGCCGCACACATCGTGGGGGAGCGCTGAGGCGAAGAATGTAAAAGCCCCCAACTGGGCATCCTTGAGGGGCTGCATCCTGCATTATTATCATCCGGGTAAAGAGATCTCACTTGGGTTTTGTCCATCCAGCCATTGTCGAACCGCATTATCCTCACGATTTACTGTTAAATGATATCCTAGTTGGCATTGCGTGAAAGCGACTGCAGTTCCATCATTAGTTTTTCTTAAGAAATGCTGCCATGGAACACGCATATGATATGGCAAAGTGACGGGTTTAATTTATAATATTATAGAAAGCACGTTTTTATGGTTTAAACAAAGAATCATTCTATCAGCACAGTGCAGATTGATGCTGCAATCTATAAACACCCACTGAACACATCTGACATGTCGTTTCCCGTTAGGAAACGAAGAAATAAAAAAAATGTCCACATTACCTACGAAAGGTGTCTCTGCACTCGCTTCACGGCAAAAAGGTTCGGCTGTCCTAGTGCATGGACAGCAGGTTTAAATTAGCAATATTTTCATTAATGAAGTCGATTGTTATCGCCCAAACAGCAATAACGTGATCAGTGACGACACATTTGTGCGACATCGAGGTATTGAAAGCGGCACTCGTTTACACGCGAGTTTAAGGCTTAATTTCGGTTATGGGATGCAAAAAAAGAAGATTTGAAGTATGGTGTTCTCCACTTCTTTTTTCAACGCGACTGTCAAAATGTCAGTTTGAACTAATTATTAACCGGCGATTGTTCCGGCCAGATATAAAAACAAATTATATAGCATGTAGATAAAAATCAGCATTTGCCATTCGTGCCTCCGGGTGTTTTGCAGATCGACATTGTTGGGCCTAATTTAGCATCCGTGTGTCTGCCTGCTTTAAATTATTGTTAACATACCTTGCCTGCGAGTGTTAAGCCCCCGCCGACGCTGGCTTAAACGTGCAGAGGTGAATGCCGAAAGTCCATGTAAGTGTAATCCTTTTTATGGTTTTTTTTTCCTCTTATTTTGTCACAGCAGTTTTGCTAGCAGTGACAGCTACGAATAACGGAACGCCTTTGAAACTGTTTTGTTGCTTTTGGTTGACAGCTACGTAGTACATTAAGTACAATACTGTATTCTCTGTTCTGTAATAAGTTGATCATTTATATGAATTCCTGTCTCAATGTGATTTGCCTGTTACAACAAAAGAGCTTTAGCTGGCATCACAGAGCTCGAATACATTTGGTCTCTTTGAGTTCTCCACGCTTTCATATTGAAATACATTCATATTGACAACGCTCACAACTTCACAGTATTTAGCAAACACGCTGTCATAAGCAACAACAACAACAACAACAACAAAAAAAACATGAGAAATGGGCATGTTTTAACTAATATAACCAACACAGTCAAGCCAGTCTAAACTTACTAACCATTAATGGATCGTCGTATAGCTATTTTTAGAGTAAAGTTCCTTAACCTTTCACCTAGGGTGGCGCTCTGACAGCACTTTTGTATTCGTCACGCTGGTGTACAAGATGCAAACATATTTTACTGTTTTGGATGAATACGTTATTGACAGATGGAATTCATCTTTGCGTGCTATGACATGTTTAAATGCGTATCCAAATTAGTTCAACATTTATGTAGGGGGCCCCGCTGGACCAGTTTAAATTAAATCAAGAACGACAACTCTCAACTGCAGCGCTTAAATGTTTCTATTTTTCCTTGTATTTCTTTTCATCTTGGGCCAGCTTTTGTTTCCCACCCCTTCACATTTAGTTTTAGAGAGCTGTACCCTTATTTTAAAAAAAAAGAGTAATAATTGGAAATAGACACGTTTTTAAAACTAATTTCAAAGTCCAACTCTATCGTCATCCTTGTTAATTACTTCAGGACCATCAAAATTCTGTTCCACTTTCGGCAGTTTATTGTGCTTCATTTGGGATTAGCTAGTTAATCGTTTATCTTTCTCTGAGCCTTATGGGCAGAGGTCACCTTTTTCTCACTTGAGGCATCCAGCCAATAGTGAGACAGAGCTTGCCACTAAGATCTGCTGTTGCTATTTGCACAAGCAAAAGTAATGATGGGTCACAAAATGAGTCACAGTGTCATGGGGACATGATGACTTTTGACCAGTTGGCAGTCTACAGTGACCAGACTTTAGGTGCTGTGTTGCTTTTTGGTACTGTAGAGTATGGCTGTCCCGATCGCATTTCTTTTTTTGGGTTCTTTTCGTGAGGATTAGGTATTCAGGACCAACCCCTGTCGCAAATAGCAAAAATCTGCAAACAATTGATGCCTCCAAACAGGGTTCGTGATTGCGTGTAGATGCCCCAAGATGGCCGCAAAGCACTTAAATTGGAGACTATCATAAAGCATCAACACCATGCATCTAGCACAGGCATGTCCAGCTCCGGGCCTGGAGGGCCACTGTCCTTTCTGTTTTCCAGCTCTCCCGGCTGCAACACACCTGATTCAGATGATCAGCTCATCAGCCAGCTCTGAAGCAGCATTCGAACGTTCCTGATTATTTGAATCAGGTGTGTTGCTCTTGGGAGAGCTGGAAAACAGGCAGGACAGCGGCCCTTGAGGACCGACTTTGGACACCCCTAATCTAGCACGTACGCCATCATGAACCCGTGTTACATGAATTAATGCATATAGTAACATTAACATGATTTTTTTTTTTTCAGGTTCGTAGCTCGCTCCTTGTTCAAAATGTCAAGTCCCAACCCATTGGTGAGACTGGAGCAGCGAGCTGCAGAGGCCGACCAGATCATCGAGTACCTCAAACAGCAAGTCCAGCTGCTCAAGGAGAAAGCCAGTAAATGCTTTCAAGTCTACAGCATATAATCAGCCGTATCATAGCCCAGTTGAGAGCCCAACCGTTGCTATACGTATTTCACCCAGTAGTGTGTTTGCGTTAGTGCGGGAGCACTTCCTACAATCTGGAGATTTTTGCACCGTTGCGGGAGACGTTAACAAGAATTGACCTCCTTGTAGGCATCCAGGCCAGCGTCAGAGAGGAGAAGAAACTGCTGGTGGAAAATGCCAAGTTGAAGCAGGACATCGAGGACTTGAAAAAACAGCTGCTGGACAAAGAGAAGAAGAGGGGAGGTAAAGTCAAGTCTCTCTCGGACTGACTGTTCAGTTCGTTCATTTCGTATCATTGATTGTCCCCAAAGGGGAATTTGTTACGGACGCTCAGCTCGTCCTACAGTTTACAGTCGGCAGCATCATAAACGCACCAGGCGATACGCACCACACCAGAAACTGGTTACACCCACATCAAGGCTGACTTAAAAAGGAGTCTCGGAATAAATAAACAACTTGACTACAGTACACACCCCAATAAATATTTGCATTCATCATCTTCATAGATGTGGGGATAAAAGAATGTTTGTAACGGTCCAGCTTGCCTCCAAATCTCCTGCCAGAAGGAAGAAGCTGTTACTGTGGGAAAAGAATTTGATGTTTTTAATTGAGCTGTACATGTTATCGGTTTGGTGATCATGGGGGGGGGGGGAGTTTTCAAAGATTTACTTTGTTTTTTGTATATCACAGACACCTGCTATTTGAACGAGGGTATGTCGATTTTTTATATCAACTGTAGGTTCCCATTCAGCCATTTTCCTCAAATTGGGAGAACCATTTTTGCCACCAGCCATTTTTGACCGTTTGACTAATTTTTGAAGGCGTAGAGAAAATTGAATTCCGCAGCTCTATATTTAACCTTTCACCATTCTTTAGTCAACAGCAGTTGAACATTGGCAAGTTTCTTGAAAATACGTGTTTCGAAGAAAAATACTAACAAGCTTTTTGTGAAAGACTGCATTTCAAGCAGAACTTTGATGCATTTTATTTTTTTTGCATTCGTGATACCTCAAATGTCTAAACGATGCTTTTCTACTGAATAACAACATAACACAAAAAAGGGTCTTTTGTTTGCAAAATAACACTTTATTGCAAGAAAAACACTGCACTGATTCATGAACTTTTCATGAACTTTCTTCTTCATGTTCTCACCACCACACTGTTTTCGCACGCCACCTCGTCACGTGCGATCGCGTACTGTATAACACACCCACTCGCACCACGTGTTGTCCAAGATCTGATCAAAGCCACTCCTACCATTTTAGTGCTTACAGGTATTTATCATACTGAAATCATTCCCAAAGCCTTGATACATACTGAGGAGCTGTGCAAAGCCCTTTAATTGATCTCAACGGAAAATATTGACCGCCAAGTTTTGAGGGACACTTACCTGGAACGTTTCATCCAATGATGAAATCTTTTCCCTGCAGTGCGAGACGTTGCCATGCCATCAGTGGAAGTCTTTGAGAAGTCCAATGCCGCTCCTCCCCAATCCGGTGGTCCTGTGCCCTGCGTCACCCCCGTCGCCGCCGCCCCAGTCCAGAGTCCTCCCCCTAAAGACGACAGCCACAATAAGAAGAAGCCGGAGAAAAAAGGTGACGGATGGCGCACATCAACATTCCTCCAGTTATTAATGCTTTTGAAGTGGCGACACTATGTGTGCTCGACACTGAAGCTATTAAAAGCAGCCTTTGAAATAGTCGGCCACAATCAAAACAGGCGTTTCATATCAGGTGTTGATTGGTCGTATTTGATGCGATGGAAAAACAACAAAAAAAAAACCCTCATCATAAGTTTGTGATTAATTTATTGTGTTGCAAGTGTTTTAAATAAGTTTACGTTACAGAGAAGCCACAGCTGAGTTTCGTTAATCTCCAGGAGGCCTTTTCGGGAACTGTTAGCATTGAGATGCTTTTTAACTCATTCACTCCCAAAGACGTTTTTAAACGTCTTTTCAGACTTGGTCTAGAATTGGCTGGTACTGAATGAGTTGAGGGACATCCCCAGGGTGGGCATCCGTGGCAGTCTTGACTTAATTGGAGCGTCGATCTTAATCCAGACAGCTGTCTGTCTTTTTTTTTTGAAGGAAATCAGAGGTGAGGTTCACTTCTTCTTTGGTGAAAATCTCCCAGAATGTTTTTGAATAAACATTTCCTCGAAACATGCGTTGAACGTTTTTTGGTTAAATTAGCATGTAAATATTCACAGATGCTTCAGTCCGTAACACATCGGGGATACAGTCGAACCTTCCAAGTGGAATACAATGCATTCCGTTGTGATGTGTGACTTCAAAGTTGTTCTAAAAATAGATGTCTCAAAACAAGTGAACTCATCTGTTCTTTCCTCGAGTCATAAAAATGTTCTTCACGCCGTAGGTTATGGCATTTTTTCTAGTTGCAATCACGCGGTACCCTGCCGTGATGGCGGTCGCAATTCGTCGACGGTTAAGCAAAAAGCCCTTTTGGATTGAAGCCAAATAGTTTGGCTTCCACTGTACTTGTAAGTCAGAATTTGGGTGACAATAAAAAAAAAAAAAGACTTTTGTTGTCTTTTAAAACACATAGAGAAAAAGCCTCAGCAGATGGCAACGGCTGGTCAAGACGACGCCAAGGTGGACGTGTCTCGACTGGACCTCCGCGTTGGCCGCATCATCACGGCGGAGAAGCACCCGGACGCCGACAGTCTCTACGTGGAGCAGGTGGACGTTGGGGAGCCGTCACCCAGAACGGTGGTCAGCGGGCTGGTCAAGCATGTGCCTCTGGATCAGGTACACACACACTCCCTTTGAACCGAAGCTGGAAAAGATGCTAAATATTGCTACATCATTGAAAGGAGTTGTAAGGGGTTTGACCTCTTTTTTTTTCCTCCCTCTCCTGTTTCGGGACAAAAGAACCTCAACGATGTTTTTAACTCTGTGGTGCAGATGCAGAACCGCATGGCCATTCTGCTGTGTAACTTGAAGCCAGCCAAGATGAGAGGGGTGACGTCCCAGGCCATGGTCATGTGTGCCAGCTCGCCCGACTTGGTGGAAATTCTCGACCCTCCAAATGGTGCCGTGCCAGGGGAAAGAGTCACTTTCCAGGGCTTCTCAGGTCTTTTCTTCTTTCCTCTCCTAGTTCGCAAAAAAAAAAAAAAAATGGAATTCTCCACCTGTGAGTCTACACAGTTGATTGGCTGATACTGAAGCTGTCTGAAACAACACAGCAAATTCGTCATTCAAATCCTCTGTTTTCTTGAGAACAATATCGAATTGTGACCGTAAGAGGAAAACAAAATTTGGGGGGGGTTTTCATTTAAGGTGGAGTCGCAGCAGCTGCATCCATCATGTTGATGGTTTCCTGTCAGTCACACAATTTTTTCTTCTGACCACTCAAAGAACAAGAAAGATGACAGCTTTCCCGGTGGTCCGTTTTTGGCTTGGGACTGTTTTGTGTTGGGTACAAAGTCCTTTTTTTTAAGTTGTTGTTTTTTTTTTGTTTTGTTTTTTTTTTTAAAAAATGTTCTTCACACTAACCATGTCCATTGAATCCTCATGTTGCCCATCGCTCAGTCAAACGTTACAAATGCTAACAAAGACATGAAATGTGACGTTTGCTACTGCAATCTAAGAATCGCTTTTTCGCTCTTGCAGGCGAGCCTGACAAAGAGCTGAACCCCAAGAAAAAAGTGTGGGAGCAGATTCAGCCGGACCTGCGCACAGACGGCGAGTGCGTCGCAACCTACAAGGGGGCGCCGTTCGAAGTGGCCGGAAAGGGATTGTGCCGGGCCCAGACCATGAGCAACAGCGGCATCAAATAAAAAGAAGATGAGCTTTCCCCCCCGCTGATAAATCGAAGTGAAAAAGCACTTGAAGGGCTTCAATAAAAATTTTTATCATCTTCCTAATGTGAGTTCTTCTTCACAAGTGGGAATTTGGGTGATGTGCAGTAGTTTTACGCCAAACGTCCATCCGTGCATTTTTTTTACAGCGCCTGTTCACTGTCGAGTCGGAGGCCAGCCCAGCTGTCATTGGGTGAGAGGCAGTTTTCACTTTGTTCAACAGCCAATCACAAGGGAGACAAACCACGATTTAATTTCAAACCTACAGACAATTTAAAGTCTTCAGTGAGCATTACAAGCTTTGTTTTGGAAATGGCAAACTCTCCACAGGAAAGCTGGAAATTTGATCCCAGAACCTCCAAATTGCCAGGCGGACATGCAAGCCCCCTGTCAAACATAGCTTTTTAAAAAAAATTTCACTTGTGCTTTTGTTAGACTTGGTTTTTGTGCTCTGACTTTTCTTGGTAAGAAAAGAAAAAAAAATTCCATCCCGCCACACTAGCCCGCAATCCAGACATGAAGAATCTGGGTGGTTGCTGTCAGTCACAATCAGGGGAGAGCTCCGCCGCGAAAGCAAAAAACCCCAAATGTTTTTTTTAAGTGGCCATAGTATTTGTTAAACTCATGAATATACCACAAAGTATCATCCCAAAACACTGAAATCACTTTTGAAAGTCAACTTACATTACCCTTAAAAATAAATGATTTACAGATCTGCTCCAAGACTAGAGGTACCAGATTTCTCAGTAGTGTGTCGGGGCAGGCTACGGACGGAGTCTTTTGAGTGTTTTACCAAGTTCCACACATTCAAAATATTTGTCACGGTTCACTGCAGATTTGTCCATGCGCTTGTTTAGCGTAAAAGATGATGAAGCCAGCAGATAATTGTTAAAATGAGCCCTGCCGCTCAGCGGCTGACGAGTGACAATCAGCGGGTTATAAGTGTTCATTCACTTTGATGGCTCGGGAAGACGTTGTAAATTTTACTTGTCTCAAGTGAGCCCCAAATGCCCAAAATAGAAGCAGAGTAAAGTATGAAATGGGGGGGAAATGCAGCATAAAGGAACCATCGCGCCAACGCTAATGTCCAGCAGGCTCGGGAAGTCCAGACAAAGGGCCTCTTCAGGAAAGTAAGCACTTTTCCAGAAGCTATCAGACGAACGGTAGAGTACATGTCCATCTAGACTACAGTATACTAAAAGTTTTTTTTTTAAATAAATTCCAAACAATCATGAAGCCGTAGGGATACGATTTGAGATACCTGAAGCTATTAGTAGTCTTTATTTTGAGCCGGTGTCGTAAATCAAACTTCCATTTTGTCTTCAGACTTTCTGACTGCTTTTCGGGTATATCATCTTGTGGCGTTTCCCTCATATTGTCAAACTTAAAAAAGACCCAAGCGTAAAAACAGTCGGATGCCTATTTTAAAGTAGACATTTCATGCATTTTTCCCCCCCTTTACAATTCAAAACAGTTCCCGGGTGTCTGAGGATAGTCCAAATACCCCAATGGTCATGCTGTCAATGCTGTTAGCAAATGCTAATCTTGTGAATCCAACCGAAATCAGTCCAGCTACGCTTCCCTTCCCTTCCTTTTTTTTTTTTTTTTTTTGACATAGTCTTTCAGACTGTGACTGGCCATGGCTTGAAAGTGGCAAATGTTCACCTAACCTAGTGATTGAAAAGGTAGTGAAGTCACACATATTCAGCAATGTTAATTTTTAGCTTCACACGCTCCAGAGACCTACTACTTTGTACACAACCGATTAAAAAAAGCACATTTCCATAATATGGCCCCTTTGAAATAATATCAGACATGATGATGACCACTTAATGGGTATTTCATCAGTGGAAGCCAGCATTTATTTGCATTGCTGACACGAAATTAGCATCGCTAGCTAAGGTCCTTGTCACCTGATGGTCATTGTTGCTATTCTCAAAACGTATGGTTTAAATTACTTCTCTTTGTCAGAACAGTGTCATTGATTTTGAGTTGACTCCAAACCAGAAAAGATGATTAATAGATGTAAGTGATTAATAATTCAACCGGAATCCTGAAAAAAAAAAAAAAAAAAAAAACAGGATTTGTAATACAGCCAACCCTAACCGTTTTGCATAATGTTGAAGTTATTACCCCCAGAATCCTGCCCCACATGATGTATTTTCTCATGGAATCAGAATTTAGTTTGTCAGTGGGCGGCGGGTGGGAAAACAATGGAAACTGGTCAACAGCATTGTTTGAAAAATATTCCAAGCTGGACAGAAACATATTTTGAGTGGAGAGCGCTGATGGAAAGACAAACCTTGGCCCGACACGCTCTTGGCTGCACTTCAAAGAGAAAAGCTTGCATACTCTGTGTGTGGCTTTGTGCTTTGCCACACTTTGCAATGACCAACACGATCCAGGCGGTTCTAAAACGCGTATGACGGGCACCCTGGGACATCGTAAAGCCTCCGTCAATGTGTCTGCACTTTGTCTGAGGGGAGCAATTGCCCTCACCTTTGTAGATGCACCGACTAACATGCCGTTTGTAGGCTTGACTTTGCTGTGATGGGACTGCAAATCCAATGCGAAAATATAGCAAATACGGGATTATGCTCTGTATCCTCTTGTCGGGTTAAAACCTATCCCAGGGATATTTTCTTGAAGAGAGATCAATTCGTCCCACGTCCTCAAATGCTGTATGGTGCTTGATTTGATTGCTGACTCGCTTTGGTCCACCATCTCTTCAACCAATCACAAAGCAGTCCCAATTTTGGAAATGGGCCTTTGTCAAGTCCTTACTGACTACTAAACCATCACCCTGAAAAGATAGTTCAGTCCACTTTAACCGACGAGTCAACTCGAAATTGCGGCATTGGAGCAGTCATCCTTGGGTTCTCCCAATCGGCCCAGTTAAGCAGACAGAATTTCTCCAAGGACCTCCAAATAATTTTATTGCAATAACAATTCTGGCATAACCACCATGTGCGGACCTACATGCCATGGAACCCCTGGGATTTTTTTTTTCCCGCTGTTGCAGTCTGGCTCACCGACAGAAACAACCGCATTGAATTGAACTCATTTTTCCATTGTTTCTAACGGACATGCACTGCTTCCACTAACACGGCTGCAAACAGAGCGGAGCCAGGTTAGAACAGCCAAGTCAGCTGTTGCCCAAGGGGACATTTGGTTGCTCTTCTTGGCGATTTTACCAACCGCTCTCGCAACTATTTTCTCCAAAAGTGACAAAATGGGCTGAGAAAAAGGAGCCGTCACAAGACACAGATACTAGTGAACAAACTGTTAGTAACTTTAGAAACTTTGAGACTTGGTACTTCATTCTGTAACCAGATCTTGGATCTGATCATGATCCAGATTCGAACTTCTGGTGCTAATCTGAATTGGGATGCTAAAGGTACTTGTTCTATACATCTGAAGAAGACACTGAAAGAGTCCACTTAGGCCACCGGGGGGCATAAGTGTCCAGCCCCACAACTCTTCAAAGATGAGGTTGTGTTTGCTCACTTAACAGCTCAACGTTTTAAAGTGAGCTGACCTTTAAGCATTCCTTCCCCCTCTTCTCTCCATTGGCATCGGAGATGATCTGAAGTAGCTCATGGGGAATCATTCACTACAGCAGCCGTGTTTCAGAGGATGCCGGAAAGCGGGAAATATTACGTGTCTTTGTAATGACCCCGCTGTCGTCTTTGGGCTTATCCGAGCCATTCATTAAACGGACGGGTTCTTATCAAAGTGATGAAGTGGCGACTGGGAACGGAAGACATAACGAGTATGACTCGCAGAACTGACCGGGGTCGAGACCCTTCTTTTCATGTATGCATGAGGTCATTCATCTTTCAACAGTCGCGTCTTGGTGATTCACACAAGCGCGTATGTCTCAGGTCATTGTGAACAGACCAACTACATATATATATATATATAATGTATGTATATGTATGAAGTAAATTTTTTACACACCACAGAGAAGGGTGTAGTTAACAATCCCATCAAATCATTTTGAAAAATTGCAATGTATAAAATGAGTTGGCAAAATCAAAATCAAGGTGTTGTCTCTGCTCTCAAATCGTCTGTGCATGTCCGCTGATTGCTTGAAACCACAATCTAGTTAAAAATGGATGCTACATTGTGTGCACACTTATGCCGTTACATCTCATGTTTGAGCAGCGAAAATATGTCCTCTTATATTCTACGGTGGCGACAGAGTCGAAAGGATTTCCATGGTCTGATTGGAGGCACTATCCAACATCTAGTTTTCGAGCTAACAGACATCTTGGAATCCTCTTGGCCGGCGGATGAGCAGTAAGGAGTTGGGAGTTTAAATCGTGTTCTATTAATGGTAGAATCCAGAAAAGGTGCCATCTAGCTAGCTGCAAATATTGGTAAAAATGGTTCAAGAAATAATAAGTAACTCTTAATTGCTTCCGATAACAAGACAAGATAAAAGTTTTTAATTGTGTGGGGGAGGGGCAACTCGTGCCGGATGCCCAAATGCATCACTGGGCCACGATTTAGACTCAACTCCAAAATTTGCAAAGCTGAAAATGTTGAAAAACAGATTAGCGCCATAGTTCCACAATTCAGTACTAGATAGTTCTCAGTCTTTGCATGTTTTCAGCGTTTATCTTCAATCATGAGAAATGCATTTCGAAACAAACCCTCTGAATTTGTGTTATACATGTACAGTGTAAGATCTGCATTCAGATGTTTTGTATCTTGACAAACTGACTTGCTGTTGGCTCTCAAAATCAACAACGAGCAGCTTGGCGATGGTACGTACAACAGGACAAGGCCGTGGATCAAAGCACTTCAAAGCAGCCCAAGCGATGAGCTCAAAAATTGCTGTTGTACGTCAGGCACAGTCACCGCTGAAATGTTTTTCAACTGGGGGGGGGGGAGTCTAGTACCTTCTTTCAGGTGTCTTTTTGAGTTGGGGAGTTCAGAAATTGTCCAGACTCTGAGGATTTCTATTGTCCTGACCTCATTCCTTTTCTAACAAATACTTTCATGATGTTATTAAATACTTAGTCACAGCTTTTAGACCACCTCCTAAAGTGAAAACTTTTTGAATGGAAGGAATACGGTACTTTGGTTTCATTGTCCGACCCACGTGGCAGCAACATTTTCTGTATTTGGCACTCTTCATTCCTTAGTTTGCCGCTTTGTGGGTCATGCAGAATGGGGACTAACATTTGGATTAGACGGTGCTGACAGCAGAGTCACTGATAATTTCTTGGCTTCTATTTTAGGAATTTTTATGTCTCGTGGCAACAGTATCGTG
Organism: Hippocampus kuda; assembly: GCA_901007745.1. Taxonomy (NCBI): domain Eukaryota; kingdom Metazoa; phylum Chordata; class Actinopteri; order Syngnathiformes; family Syngnathidae; genus Hippocampus; species Hippocampus kuda. Next base: position 18,378 of record CAAKHF010013485.1, read on the forward strand.
AAATGAAATTCTCCGACCAAAACAGCTAAAAACGTTACACATGACCCAGCTTTGTACAAGGTCTGCTTGCTCTAGTTTGTGGTGTGATTGTGTGCTTATTGAATGAATCATCAGGACGGATGTCAAAACCACGACTCAGCACTTCTTTTATTTCTGTCCGAAATGGGAATCCCCTTCAAATGGATGATTGGCACATGTGGACTGAATATTTTTTAAACTTACTTTCAATATATAATCCCCTTTTTTTTTTTTTAAACGCTTTATGCACTCTTCTTTCATGCGCACGTGGTTGCTATCCGGGGTACCCCCGCCCTGTTGCCCTAATTGCTCTAATTTGGCTGACTGTAAAATAATTTGCCAAAAGCACCCAAGTAGCAGTTAGTCGACTCGACTGAAGCGCCGAAGAACTAATTGACTCGTGGACTAGTCGATTCAGCCTCCCAATAACAACACCGACATTTGTATCAGTTTTACTGAATTTGGATCCGTTCGCTCACCACTTGCAATCACCCTCATAGGTGTGGCTTCTTTTAATAGGAGAAACGCCATAAACTAGAAAAGCGCAACATAAAAATAAATAAAAACTATAAACCGTTTTAGCGGGTCAATCCAAAATTTGAAAAAACATGTTTAAATCTTTCAATGCCAAGGATGTTTTTTCAAGTTTTTTTTAGTTCAATCACAGATACGCATTTATGTTTTCTTTTTTTTTTTTCCACGTTGGTTTTGTAAAGAAGGGTCTGAAAATGGCTGGCACCAATTGTCCATGTTGTTAATAATGATTTTACCATGGCAACAGTTTGGATATACTGTAGATTGCTGTAATTTCTGATGGGGAAACAAATATTTATGAGATTAGAATACTCAAAGCAAAGAGTCATTGCACAGTCTGTCAGTGGAACCTTCAGAGCGATAAAGCCGATGACAGTTCTTTTTCATGTTGTGACCCTGTTGACCATCAACTGATACACATGGCTACAGGCAAAACAAAACAAAAAAACCCTTCTCTGGTCCAGCTGTCTCCTCGGGCCATGACTGACTCCTGGGACAAAACAAAACTAGCACCCCAATTATTAGATCAGGTCTCCCAGCTTTTGTTGTGGTGCTTTGAAGGATGTTGTTTTGTTTGTTTGAGAAATTACTAGTGTCCGTCCGGTCTGCAAAAAAAAAAAAAAAAAAAAAAAGACATTCAGGGTTCGAAAATGGAGCGGTCACAAAGCGGTGACAACGCCTTTTGCCACTCTTTTACCTTTGCACTGCAACCCGACCCGCCGTCTATTTTAACGTTGTATTTGGCTAAGCGTCGCCATGGGACACATTGATTCGCATCCTTTTCGTCGTATGCCATTCCCATGCATTCTAGTCTGCTCTTGACAAGGCGTGGACACTTTTACAACATCTTGTCCGAGCATAAAAGGCTTTTCAATATACATTTCATGATGAAAAATAACCTTTGGGTGAGCAATCGAGCCAACTTTGGGGCTTGTACGAGGTTAAAAGTGCAAACGGGGCGGGGAAACATAACGAGCGTCATTAAAGTGTGATTCAATGCAGAATCTTTCCGTTTCAGAAAATTGTCAGCATTTCACCATTTTTTTTCAACAGATTGAACGAATAATTGTGATTAAATAACATTTTGTGGCCAGCTGTTCCGAGGTGAGATCGAAGCCATGTTGAAGAAAAAATGCCCCTCTCCACCTCAAAAAAATTGCACAATAAAATACAGTAACTTTATAAATTACCGGTAATCAAAAACAATTTCATTTAGAACTCATCTTACAGACATTACCTTTAAAAATAAATGGCTTCCGGGCTCCAGACTGCCCCTAAATGTCGGGATTTTGCCTGTAAAATATGAGAAGTTGATAAATACATTTTTCATTTACTGTCGCATCTGCAACCATAAAATTGTGCTTTTATTTTCTTGTTTGTTTTTTGTACAAACAGTTCAGATAATGGATGGATTGATAAATTCTTGATTCTTTTGGTTGCTGACAAAGCTCAGCTCCACTCACAGGCCAATCATCAGTAATATAAGTGAAAATAAAAGTAATTTGCTCGTCGGTTTACAGTATGCACCTCTCAATTTTCTATATGAGCCCCGAAAATTTCAGGTTAGGTGGCATTTTGCTCCAAGTAAAAAGAAGCTAGTCTAGAGCTTTACAAATTAAAACAAAACAAAAAAACACCATAAGTGCACATTTACCTGCACATGGGCAGAAGTCTGTAATTTCCACAAATCACCCTAAATTTAGCTCATCCCCCCCCCACCTCCCCCCAACATAAAAACATCTCAGTTTCTCAATCCAGATGTGTTACTTCTACAGACCTATTCAACACTATCTATTACTTTCAGGACACTTTGGGGCTTTGTCACTAGTTTCTAGCATCTTGCAGCACTACAAAGCACCAAAAAAAGCAAACAATTGAGTTTTTCAGGAAATATCTAAAAAATAGGATCAAGTGGGGGGGGGATTGAAAAGGGGACATTTGCAAATAAACAGGTGTTCAGCATAGTTGACATGTTTAATTTTGTTTTTTGGAAAAGTCTAAATCTGAAATTTTCATACAACTACAGACAATAAATAGAATAAAAACAGGCAATAAATAGACCCTGTGCCCTCTTTTTCTTGACAAATTGTAGGAAGTAGGTTGATGTAGGTAGGACTTGATAAGTGTATACTTCTCCCTACTCCTTTGAGCATATAAACTGTGATAATGTTTGCATTACTAACTTTTATTTTTCCTTTTATAATTTCGTTTACATTTTGTCAATCTGTTATTGTATGAGATATGTTCAATAAACAATCAAACAAACAAACAAACATGTCATGCTCTCCCCACATTCGATGATTTGGGCCCTCAAGCTTTGCAATTTGGCACAGGCCATTTTTCTCAGAAACATACTTCTGATTTGGAGTCGGATGGGCATATGAGTCATGTTAGGATTTTGTCAAAGTGCGACAAGTCTGAACATGGGTACTTGCTACTTTTTCATGCATCCCGTTATATTAGACATATCCACCCAATATCATGTCGATGCGACAAACTGATTTGGGGTGTCCATTTTTTTTTTATAACTTGCTACTGATTGATGAGCATTGCATTCAAAACCCTCACTAGGATATAACACACTTAGAGAACTTTAAAAAAATTTTAATCAACATTTTGATCAATAAAACAGTCAAAACTTCTGTATGAGTTTTTGAGAATGTGAAATCTTTTAAAAATGATGATTTATTTATCCTAAGAATGGTACCACGCCTCAGTTGGAATGTTGAAGACGACGTGCAGCTTCAAAAGTTTGGTGAAGGTTCTCACATAAGGTTGTACAGGCATATGATACATTTGATGAAAGGAACCCATTGTAGTGTTTTTGAGAAGGCATTTTCTTCATGTGACTTTTGTTTACTCTGGTAACATAATCTGTGGCCATGGCGGAGATAGCATCAATCCAAGGGACGGCGTCATTGAGATTATCTTCCCAATGAGCGGTGAGGCAAGACATCAGTGACAGTCTAAAGTGTGAGTTCAGTAAAAGTGCAGGCGGACATTTATCATAGTCTATCACAAAATGACAGAGATAAAGGAAACACGTCAGCTATGCTACACTGCTATGTTTTAGCTCATGCTGAACTCTAAACATAGGCGAAATAAGAGAATGCTGAAGTTTATCCATTATACAGATTGTGTGAAGTCATTTCTCAGGTAAATAGCGCACTATAGTCGCTAATTGAGGGGTTTTAAGTAAAAGAACTAGGCTAACTAGCCGAATTAGAGAATATTAAGGGGCTAGCAAACTGCGGCCTTGGCTAATGTTGGTTGACTGAAGGGATTTCAGGCAAATTTGCCAATTGGCTAGTTACCTCCTAGAAGACAGCTAGTTTGGGGGATCTTTTCAGTCAACTAAAAAGTATTAGTTGTCCAAGAGAATGATTTAACAGGCAAAAAAAAAAAAGATTTTTGAAGTTCATCCGTGATACAAAGAGTTTTGTTACGCCTCAAATTCTGGTCTAGTGGAAGGGGCATTTGATTTTTTCCAACATTATCTGTCTAACAGATGAAAAAAAATTCTACTAAACAAAGAATTTTAGAGTACCGGTAATTTGACAACACAGTGGTTTGGGATCACTGATTGTCTTCCCAGCATTAATAAATCCTTCACTTCGCCAGAACTTTGAGTACCCTTTTAGTCCATACTTGATTTATTCTTGCTATATCAGTTAGCTTTTTGGTAATGATGCTCCAAAGACAATAGACCTCTCTTTGTGCTTTCTGAGAAGAGCAACGCACTCAAAAAGTACTTGAACTGTTCGCTTTCCAATGAAAATGTCTTTTACATAAACCTCGTCACATTAAATGTTACGTGGGTATTCTTCTTAGTATCACGGATTAGCCTAGCAAGGTCGTACGGTAGGATGCCTGGTGCCAGACACTGTAGACATTCAACAATTGCATTTTCTATATAACCCAACTTTTTGGGGGGGTAAAAACATATCTTAATATAATATTTCTTGTCGCAAAAACTACAAATGAGTTTTGACGGGTTCAGATACAGTTTCTGACAAAGTATCTTGTAAACTGCCATGGTCTATATCTACTCTGTGGGAGGACGCCAACAATTGGTCAACTGGAAACGTCAAAGACAATTTACAGCCTTGAACGGACCTACCTTACATGTAAGAAAAACATTGGGGTTTTTTTTTTTTTGATAAATGTCAAAAACGATGGCTATTTATTCTCCAATGCCTTGAACATACGAGGTTAGCACACATAATTTTTTGTAAGTCTTGAGTGAACCTTTACGTGAATTTGTAAACATCATGCATGATTCAATCTTCACTTAACCCAACTTACGTTTTTCATGAGCGAAGCGACAATTTCGTTGAAAGTATACCTAGCGTACATCCCAAGAGACGCGCCAATCAAATATGTTTTTGGTGAACACGAAAGAGAAGATATGAATTCTGCACTGAAATCTTATGTCGGGATCTTCAATGAAACAAGAACGTTTTTAAAAACTAAGACAATTTAATAAACGCAGCCCTAGCCCTCATTGAACGCAACGTCTTTTGTAAACATCAATGACAATTTAGTCTGAAATAAAGCTAACGTATCTCGTTTTGTGAATTTCAAAAATAGTTTCGATTCCATACTAATATTACTTGACAGTCCATGACAAAGAAAATTTTGTCGTTAGTTCAATTGTTTCTGTCCGGTGGCAGGTTCCCAGACTTTATCCATCATAGACCAACTACCGATCCGATTCAATCTACTGCTCACAAGCGGCGAGCTGAAAAATATATTGGAAGTGACAGCACAAAACTACTTTCAGCGAGACGTAGTTGAAAAAGTCATTGTGAATTGACGCACCACATGAAAAATGGGCAGTGACAGTCACTGATGACTCTTCACGTATCACGTTGTGGTAGCAGCAATATTTTGCTTTACATCCAGCGACACCAAATCAGGAGGATCAAGCTTCCTGATACCTCAAATCTGTTTTCAAAACATGTTCCCACTTTTGCTGAGCTATTGGATCATTTGAACCACATGAAATGAAACCACATGTGGAAGGGGGGGGGGGGTGGACATGTATTTGCTGGAGCTGTTAACAAATCATAGTCACATCTGAAACAAGAGTGTGGCTGCACACTGCTTTTTTTTTGTATGTCCAAAAGACAGGAAACGCCTGGTTTAGTCTTTAACAAGCCGTTTTATTTGAAGAGATGCTTAACTGTCCGACGTGTAAAATCACCATAAAGAAAAATAGCGAGAAAATGGAAGCAAGGTGTTGGAGGTTTAGTGTTGAGAGTTCGGGGGTGGGCAAACTTTAGTGCTCAACGCCCTCATTTGATTTTGAAAACAAACTGTAAAAGTGTTTGCTTATTATTCAAAATCAGTTATAATAAATTCGACAATCATTCAATAAAATTAAACTACCTAAAATTATTAATTTTGGCTTCAGACTGCCCCTAACTGGTTGCATGTGGGCGGGTGGGTGCAATGGCAGTGCTGGCACGGATGGCGCCATGCATGTGTATAAATTTAAGAAAGTTAGCCACCAGAACATTCCACGAGATATATAATATATTTTTATCCCAAGCTCAATTTACCAGTATAGACGGGCCAAGCCGACAGAAAAATTCAACTTCAAACAGAAATGGTATCTGTTGTTTTTGTCTCGTCTGCTGCCTAATTTTGCGATGTTCGGTGAGGCCGGGACAAACTTACTGCACTCTACTTTTCTCATCGAACAAATGTAAAGCTTAAACACCACCTCTTTATTCTTTTCTTCATCCTCATTTTTTCTTAATTCTTCTTTTGCATTCCCTGTTTGCTAACTTAGCTTCATTTTGATGTGCTATTGCCGTATTTTTAGTGCACCTCCTGGTAGGGGCTTCGTCGGTCCGGATTAAGCCTTTCAGGGTTCGAGAGTGGACAGCCGATCATGTTACCTGGTTACAGGTTATCATTACTGGTGCATGAAAGGGTTAAGGATCGGACAGGACCGTATTTCTGGTGTAGTGTGTGTTTTTACAATCTTTACCAGAATACGCTCATATGAAGCTTTTTTTTTTTTTTTTGCAGTCCAACTCCCGTATTTTCCACACTAAAAGGCGCACTGGATTATGAGGCGCACCTTCAATGAATGGCCTATTTTGTAATTTGTTTTCATACATTGGGCGCACCTCATTATAAGACGCAATCTACAACGCATCCACTAGATGGAACTACACTCAAGGAAACGCCAACAGAACGATCAGATGTCAGTAAAACTTAATTAATAAAGCAGCGACACAGTTCACTTAACCAACAGCAAGTTCTAACATTGACTCGTTAACGTTGAACTATCTTTCCGCTGCTCTATTTCCGTGTTCAACTGCGAAACCGATCGCTTTAAGTTTGAACTCTGAGTTGTAAGCATGTCTCTAGCAAGGAGCCATTATGGGGTCGACGTATTACCGTAATGACACAAGGTGCATCGAATTTTAAGGCGCGCTTTGGGCTATTAAGAAAATGGAAGGCTTTTAGGTGTGCCCTTTAGTGCGGAAAATGCGGTACTATAAAAGGAACTATCATGCTAATGTGAAGCATACACCTCCATCCAAGTTCCCTTGTGTGTCAGACTGGAAAAGTGAATCGACGGAGGAGGCGAAGCGCGTCTCCAGCCTCGTCTACGGCGTTCCTTTTGTTGTCGCTCGGAGGAGGGGCTGTTAGTCAGAAAGTCATGGACAACAATACAGTCTGGTCTACTGAAAGAGATGCGATGTCACAACAGTGGAGTCTGGCTGGGTGGGGCCTTTTGTTTATTTATTTTTTTGTGAATGGACTTTGGGGAAAACGAATGAAGCTCCACTTCCTCGCAGATGACATTTGAAAGAGTGACATTTCCATGTTACTCATTCACTGCAGCCTCCCTGACTGCACATATGCTGCAAATCACAACCCTCCAGGGAGGGTGGGAGTGAGTGAGCATGCTCTACACGACGTTGTGTTTGTGTGTGCGTCTGTATTTGTCGCTTGGACGTGTTGAAAGGTGCACAATGGCATCTGGTATCCAGTTTATCTGTTTGACAAATGTGACTGGGACAATGGCCTCATCACTTGCGGTCGACACACACACACACACACACACACAGACAAATACACACACACACCGTGATGATGAAGGTGAAGCATCCTTTCAAGTACGCTATACACACAAACATTACGATGGCCATCTCGCATCGTATGTCGAATAATGATAAAAAGGTGTCAAAAATGTAGGTAGTTTTTTTTTTTTCCTAAAAAGACGGAGGACAAGTCAAAAATGTTCTTTACAATACAGTGGTACCTCTACTTACGAAATTAATTAAATTTCTTAACGAGAACATTTTGTAAATTGAGACGTGCTTTCCATGTAAATGCCCTAATCCGTTCCAAGCCCCCCAAAATTCTGACATAAATATTTTCTAAAGCATAAAAATGCATCAAAATATGTAACAAATACATGTTACAATTAGATTATTGCACAATAAATGAGAGTTGTGCATAATGTAAAAACAAAGAAATATTTAAATGGGGTGTTGCTTTGTTGGACATGGCGGTTAATTAGCATACATTCACACAATATGAAATCTAAATGGTTTAGGTTTTCACACTGAAATCTCTCCACTTTTATTGAAGTACAAGTTATAGATAAAAATAAAAAAGAAAAGAAAAAGTACATTGAGGCGATAAAAGATGATTTAAGGCGTTCAACATCAGCTCAGAGTTGTGAGGCATGACTGCTCTTCCTTGGCACTGCTTCTCATCGCCTTTCTCAAACATTTTTCGACCGGGGAATCATTTCAAGCCTCACCTCCAGTTAAAAAAAAAAAAAAAATTGAGCAACCAATAAAAGAGCGTGGCGAACTTCGATCCAGGCCTTGTAAATCAAGCCCCGATTGCTGATCAAAGCGAAGCTGTGAATCTCCCGTGACGCATCCCCGCATTCCGTGTTAAACACATTCACATGCTGCACTTGTTTGTTGTGTGCATTTCCAGTACCATGCTCCGTCCCGCTTGACGCCGCGTTCATTTCATAGTGCTCCCTCGGGATACGTCCAAAATTGGATGGAGATGGTTTGGCATATGCTCAGAGGAAGGTCGGCCACACTTGTAACACAACTTTTAGTTCTTTTTTTTTTTTTTTGGGGTGGGGGGGGCTTCTCATGACTTGCTGAGTCAAAACTTTATCAGCATGTTGGATAAGCTAAAGAAAAATATGAATGTTCTAGCTATTGTTACTTCTAAAGGCAAAAAAAAAAAAAAAATCAAAATGTGTACTCTGTCGTCCCTGTAGATTACATTTGAGAGGACAGTGGCAGCGTGAATGTGCGAAGCTGTATTTCAGGGTTCCGTTTCCCGTCAATGATGAGCTATTTTTTAGAACAGGCTGTTGATATGGTCTTTGGTGGGGGTGGGGGGGGGGGGGGGGGGCTACCTGGAGCCCGCAGGCACCATGCTGGCGACCTCTGGGCCAACTGTCCTCGCCTTTGTCAGCATGAAAGTGGTTTATTTGGTACAATTTCCGCTCGCCCTTTCTCCCGAAAGACTGTCACCCTCAGAATGGGCTGACGTTTTGCGTCATCACATTAGAGTGTCTTAAAGTTCGCAACGTGACACACAGGGCAGGATTTTTTTCCTCTCCCCGGGCTAAAGCGGAGATTGACTGACGGGGGTTTGGTGAAAAAAATATTCATTTCATCTGCTACTCTGGGAACCCTTCTCGGATTGGCGGATAAATTCCAATAAGATGCCGTAATTCCGAAGTCGACATGTCAAAATCAATCCGATTTGTTTCCAATGCCATTTGCTTTAAAAACTTAAAAGCACCAATGGCACATTATTCATGAGAAGAGCAGTTAGGGCGATAGAGTAGGTCATCTGTGTCTTTCATCAATTGTCCCCCCCCCCCCCGC
>CAAKHF010013485.1:33044-46459 GCA_901007745.1 Hippocampus kuda
ATAATGATGAAAAAAATCGAAAAATAGGAGTCAGAATTGTGCTGAATTTGTTGTTATTTTTTTTTACTAGCACTGATAACTCAGCTAATGCTTGCGGTCAATTAACCCTTTCAGGGACAGCGGTCACTACAGTGGACAGCTTATCAAGTTATCAGGTTACAGGGTGCATGAAAGTTTGTCATTGCAACGGGGACAGACGCTTGGATTCATGTGTAAAATGTAGTGACATGAACACGTAGTCGAGGCTGGGATGGGCGAAATTTTTTGCTGTTCTGCGAAACTCAAATTCTTTGGCGTCACACTGTTTTGTTTTGTTTTGTTTTTTTATCTGCATGAATTTTGTCAGGACCTCCAACTCTCCAAGAGGGCAGAGGAAAGTGGGATAGCTGTGGTTTCGAGTATGCAAATTATACTTTGGGCGTAAATATGAGGACCGAGGCTGTTGTCGACATCGTTTGTGGCTTTGATTGATAGCAGAAAGTACCATGAGCCATCATCATCCTGTTTTCTTTTCACACAATCTAATTTGACTAGGATGATTTTGTCACTCAAATAAGAATTCGGGTCTGATTGTGACAGTATGTCATATAAATCATTTGCTTATGTTTTGTGGGCGCAGTCATCCTCAAAGCTTCTTTCGGAACCACAATGAATGGCTAAAATGGCAATACCGACTTCTCCTCCGTGTTTGCAGCTATGTTGTTGGTTTAGGGTTTTGAAAGAGGTCTGGGGAGGGGGGGGAATCAAACTCGTAAGGAGTCCCTGGACCCAAAAAGTGCGGAAATTTCAAGGTTGTCATCCTACCTTTAAGAGAATGCTTGGCTTGGGTTTTCCCGGCGCTTTTTCTCCAACTGTGGTCTTTGGCGGAGAGCTTGTAGTGTTCGTCCAAGGCGGAGATGTGAGGTGAGATCACGCTCTCAGAGATCGCCGTGCAAATATCTGAAAAATTGCCAAGATGAGGAGTTTAGCATTCCGCAAACCGCGATCGAAAGTATAATTACCGGCTGTGAATTCCAATGTGTGTTTGTATAAAAAAAATTTTTTTAAAAAGACCTTGGATTTTGTGTTCTTGAATTTTGAGGAATCTTTGACAACTCAACTTTAAATATATACTTGAAAAGGACATTGAGAAATTAAAGTAGTAGGAAAGTAAAATTAGGACATGCTACAATAATATGCAATATCACTCCTGAAGTTGATGCTAATTTTGCGTTAGCATGTCAATGGGATTTCACATTGAGTTTAGCATTCGCTGCAGCAATGGTTTAAAAAAAACAAACAAAAAAAAAAAACGAAGCATATCTTGTGTTTAATTATACAGTGTGAGTAATATTTTTGGCTGTGTGTTTAGTTTGGCTGTAAGCTCCAACTGGGTTATCATTAGACCGATTAAAGCACGCTTAGGCACGACAGAATTACGTAGGCGACACACTTGTTCTTCCAGTAACATGGTGCCTTTCACAATGCCTGTTTTAAAGATCGAGGAAACCCAAAAATTGAAATCACGATTAAATTTTCATAAAGCGCGGCGCTAGTGTGACTTACAGTTGTGGCAGCGGTTGCCGGGGCAACACATGGCATCCCGGTGGCAGCGCTTCTTCCTCCTGCGGCAAGCGAGGCAGCGCGAGGGCGCCTGCTGGGGGCTGTGGCAGTAACTTCCCACACTGCACTCCTTGTCATTGCTGCACGGATACACCTGCTGAGGAAACGATTCACTTTCAATACATTCGCCAGGTTTTCGCGGCCGGTTGTCTGCGCAGAAAGCTGATGGGATAGTTGGAAGGGTTTGATGTTAACAACAGAGAAGTTTTTTTTTTCTCGTGTGGGTGACGGTTTCTTGACCGATGATGTCATGATGTATTTTCACAGCTTTGCTTTTGTGAAATTCCCCCCCCCCCACACACACACTTTTTTTTTGACAAGGCCACTATTTTTTTTTTCATTCTTTTTCTTTGAAAATAATAGAGAGCGGTGTAAAACAAAAAGGCCCTCCTCCCCCTTTTCCTAAAATTGACTTCTTTCTCCCCAAAATATGACTTTATTCGTCTAAGATTGACTTTTCTCAAATATACTTTTTCCCCCTTATGAAATTATTCTTTCTATAATATTACACTTCATGATAACACAATATTCATTTTGAAAAATAATACATTCAAAAGTGTATTTTTCTCTTATTTTGTCTTCAATTTAAAACCTTTTTTGACCACCTTCTTTGAGACTTTTTATTTTAAAAATTAGAAAAATTAATTGCTTTCTTGGGATATCAAAATTTTTTTAAAGTTTTTTTTCCATAAAATTCTGTTTTTGTTCTTGTCAGTTTGATTTAATTTGTAACTGTTTTTGAATGTAATGAGATTTCTCTTAAAATTGTAACTTCACTCTTAGTAATGTATTTTTTTTTCTCTTGACCAATTAAAATGAAAACTTCCAAAACATTTTCTCGATGTCTCTAAAAATGTCAAGTTTTACATTAGAACCTTTTTTTTTCTTATTCATCGATCCCATTTTGGACCACTTGACATCTCCGCTCTCGGAAGCGCCAGCATTTTTCTCACCGTCCTTTTTGTTATTTTTATCCGCGCCAGACAATTGGAGCAATTACATTTCCAAAGCCAACTCTTTTTCCAAGCGTTCGGAGGCTTAATGAGCCCTGCAGACGTACCTCAGGAGTAATTACCCCCGCTAATCATACGCCTTCAGAGTCCATTTAGTCCTGTTTGCGTGGTTTGTTCAAAGCTCGCTTTGTTTTGACAGACATTTTTCTCTTGTTGTGCCAACGTTTATGTCCGTGTGTTGTCTTTTGTCTGCGTGTCTGTCGTTGTGAAGCGAAAAAACAAGAATGTGTTTTGAGTACATGAAACTGCATCAAAGAGTAGGGTCATTATTTTTGTCTTATGCTGTAAAGAGTTAATGTGTGAACAGAGAAAAAAAATCTGGGGAAAATATCGGGGGGGGGGGGGGGAGTAAATTTTTTTTGAGATTTTTCCAGAGCCAACGTTGGCCGATTCATGCGTTAGTTTCCCGGGAAAGGACAGCCACACTTACTAATGCACTTTTCGAATATTTATTTAATCCCAAGTGTACGGTAAAATACAAACACAATGAGGACACTCACACAGGAGTCAGTGTCAGCCACGGCTCACCCCTAGACACTCATATATAAATGCCACAGATGGGCTCACAGATTAGCATCGCTGTTACGGTAATTCCACATCTCTAAACGACTGCCTCTTTGACACAAGCAACACATAGAAACTGCATACGACATATGATATAAATTCTCTCTGCTCCGTGGGAATGACTGTTATTATCGCTTAGTAGGGGACCTTCTCTGCCCTCTTAATTACGCTACATCTACATTCAGTAGAGGTCAGTGCTGCCTGAATGTTGCGCACTAAACTAAACTCAGCTTGGACTCATCGATAGATTGCAAAAATCCCTTAAAAAAATTCTGCGATATCGTGAGGCTTGAACACGTGAAGCACAAAATAGCAAGGGTCGCGGTGTGCCCCGCTTTAGAAGGAGTTCTGAGTTCGAGGCTTTCATCGCATGTGGCATCTTGATGTAATTCCATACACGTGTCAAGGTTGTTGCTGTGGGACTCGGGGCGGTGAGGGAGAGCAGTTGGACATGAAGCATGTCACAAATCAAATTTGGAGAAGTGAATTACTGTGCCCAAGACGTGACTAACGGTAGCGCCCATCTCCGGATCAGATTGGTCAAGCGTTTTCGCAGCTGCAACATCTTTATATTCTGGGTCGATGTATCGCAATAATGGGAAGAACAAATACTTTGATCCCGTGCTATTTTTTGTGTTTTGTCTTTCACTGACAGCTTTTTGCTTTTACTTCCTCCATTTGAAAACAGATGTGGACTTTGTACTGCTTACTTTATCAAAATGGATCTCCGTAAGGTTGATAACTTGACTGCTATCTCGTGGTGCCTATAAAGGTGAATAAACAGACAGCTAGCAACAAGATTAATATGCGGCGAATGCTCTTGCGCCGGGCTAAAAGACACCAGATTGAAGCGTGACAAAATGATCCGTCCAGTCTGAAAACAAAATAAAAGTGAGGTGTATTTTTTTTTAGTCCTCAGTAAACGTCAATCAACATTTGCAAAGCCATGGGAGCTCATTGTTTTGATCATTCATAAATCAAGTCGATGCAAGCTAGCTTTTGGTTTCAAAGAAAATAACAACACGTGACATGCAACATATGAGCAGCCGCGGGTACGACTTTTTTTTATTTTTTATTTTTTGATATTCAAACAACATGTTTGGCTGACACATTGGACAGTGACCTCGCGGTGATCCAGCGTGGCTCACTGCACGCTAATTATGATCATTCTTACGATAAATAAACATGGGAACAAATGGAAGAATTTTCAACGGGGGGTCGACACGACACCACATGTTTCAATCAATCTCTCTGTTATGCTGGAAGTCGTTACGTTAATGTGGGACGTCAAACACATGGAGGTAATGAAACGAGAAAAGAAAGGGGATTAAATTGAGCCTTCATCCATCACTGAGGTCAGGGGAGCTAGCCTAGCTTAGCCTCGATACTGCTAAACATATTGTTGTTTACTCTCACAGCACTAAACATTTGTCGTTTTTTTTTTTTTTTCAGTATTTCGGAGTAGCACAATAATGGGGCTTATTTTCTCATGTATAACATCAGCCTCCAAATTACAAGAAAATATTTCAACCAATGTCATAATTAATCTGAACCACCACTTCCTCGACGGTTTGCCGTCAGAGTGCAATGTTTTCTCGTGGCACTTTTCAGTGGTGGTTTCGACATGAAATAAAAGGAAGGCCATGAAATACAACAATGAGTCGTTAAGTAACTGAAAGCACCCAATGAAAACGTTGTTGAATAAATAATCCGTAAATAACTATCAACACTGACAAATAATAAATAGCATCATTAAATAAATCATGAAATGACTCAAAATGCCATTAAAAAGTCAGAAGTTATGAATGAGTTGTTAAGACGACTAGAAATAAAAAAGTCACAAAAATGCTGTCAAATGGAAAACATGAATTTATTATAATCGATACATCAGTACACCACTCAGAATGCTATTAAATAAAATGTCATGGCATAACTCATTACGATTAAATAAGTGAAATGCAGCTGAAAAAAATAAAAATGACATTCTGTCATCTAAAAATGTTTTAATGAACAAAAAATGTTATTGTTATTTGAACAAGTCATTATTTAACAGCAAATAGTATTGTGTGGATTAATTCAAGTCAAATGAAATTAATGAATCATTAAATAATTAAAATGCCATTATCTTATTCATTAGTAAAATGTCACTGTATGCATAACAACACAGTTGAATAAATAAAATACATGTCATCTATAAAATAAAAAAAGAAAATATACATTAAATGTAAATATTTGATTTAAAATGAATGATAAAAAGGCAGTTCATGATTTTTTTTGAAAGTCATTAAGCATCCTGTATAATAAATTGGTCCTGAATTTATGATGAAAAAATCTATTTGAGATATAAATATAATATTATTATTCTATATTATATTTTAGAATGTATTTTATTATGCAATCATTTGATGATCAATTTGTACATATCTACCACTTGAGTTCATTTATTCGTATTTTATTTATTTTTCAATGCCTTTGTGTTTACTTCTGGCACAAACAACACTCACTCAGCTCGAACATCATGAGAAGAGTATTTCACATCGTGTCCAAACGGATTTCATGTCAGTAATTCAATTGTGTCATTTTGAATCGTACGACCAATGGGAGTCTTCACCACTCCAGTAACAAATGACAAATGCTAATGCTAAAGAGACAAAACATTTTAAAGCAACCACAGTCTCTCAGGGAATTTGGCTCAAATTCAATTTAGCGCAAGTGAAAACGAATCCAGACCCGGCCACGACATAAAATTCATTTGGGAATGACAACTGCCACATGATAACAAATAAGTTTTTTTTTTTCATTGACACCACAACAGGCTGCTTACAATCGACGTTTTTGAGCTGCAAACAGTTTCTGAAAACGCAAAGTGACAATCTAACAGTGGCCCTTCTCGCTGACATTCCCACATAAGCACTAAAAACAGGCTATGATGATAAATGACCGCGCGCGTGACGTGCTTGCCACAACATCTCAACACACAACAATAAAACACATAACCCAGGATGTGACAATAACCGAGACACATCATGTTACCCAACAATCGGTTTGTCAGAAATGGGCTGCTTGCTAGCTTCAGGCTAAAGCTAGTTGCGCAAACGTCAATTCACGAGTTATGTTGTGAACATCCATACATTTTTGGCTGAGGGGTGTTTCAACATCGAGACAAATGTCTTATTTGAGATCTATTCTTGCTCCACCTTTGCAGTTACTCAAGAAGAGAAAGATTTTTAAAAAAGCGTACAGGTTAATGCTAGTCATGTAGCAATCATATTTTTGCCACTATATTTTCTTCACGTGGTACCATGTTTTTTCAAATGTTTTTGGAATTTTCTTTGACTAACTGGGCTAATATTGTAAGTATTGTAATGCCCTTCAGTAGCGGAGAGAAGGATGCTCGCAGTCGCTGGTACTATTCGTCATTTTTAATGAACAAAATAAGTAATAAACACACGCATTCAAAGGAGTTGCTGTTAGCCACAACTCACGCCCATGCGCTCCTCACTCAGACTAACTACCGGAGCCAATATTCCCTCCACCTGGCTCCTCCCCTCTCTCTGACGTCACACAAATACAAGAAACAGATATAACAGTATTTTCATCCCCCAAAAATAAAACTGTTTCTTAATTGACATTCTTACGTCCTTGTGATCTCTTCCACTTGGAAGTACGAATAAACGAAGAACATTCTGAATACCCGGATGATGTTCTTGTCAGCTAGCTAAAATCAGGTGGATACTTTTGAAGGCTTGGCTAGGAAAATAGAAATGTATTTCATGCTACTATCATGGAAATACGTTGGGGGAGGGGGTTGGGGGATTAAATGCACAGCCATTCCAATTTACGAAAATACCTCACGTTTTTAGGAAGAACATTCTCACGTACGTTCTGAGGAAAACTGAACGCCTTAAAACTAATATAAAAATGGCTGCCAAAAAGGGCACTGTGTTATAACATTTCACCGTAGGCGTTGAAACACCAGCATTCCTTTCTGGTTCCACAAAAAGTCAGATTCGCTACGAATATCTTTCTGTTGGTCACAGATACCCTTCTGCGTTGACTTTTTTTAACGACACATCGGAAAAATTCTCCATAATGGAATGGTGGCTTTAAAGTGGAATATCAAAGTCATTTCTGAATCCTTTTTTTTCTTGCGACCACTCAAAATGTTCAGTGGCGTCAGACCTATCCATACATATATAGTTTCTATTTACTTATTTAGGTTGGTGCCCTCTATGGACATCAAAGCAATAAAAAGCAGTATTGTGCTATGGGTGTAAGTAACTATCATCTGCATATAAGTAAAAAACAAAAACATTGAATTTGGAATATTCAATATGGACAAGTTAGCGCCTTCAACATGTTAATAAATCATGACATCATTTTTGTTTGTTCGTCAATAGTCCTATTTTGGGATGTTTTGGGACAGAAGGGTTAAGTGGGGTTTTTTTTCTCTCCTTTGCGCTTGGCAGCAGCCAATTTGTTTAATTGATTTTCACATGGCCGTGCGACTTCCAATCGGTTTTCTACTCGAGAATCGCAAATGGTCATGGTGATTACAAAAATGTCCGAGTTCCTTCTGACATGAATATGAAGACAAGCTGCTAATAATACTTCATACTGCTCTGTACGTTTTATCTGTCTCTCAGGCTCGCATCCACGTCGTAGCAGTGGAAGAAAAATGGGCCTCACCTCTTCCATCACGTTCAAGTCTTTGAAATGTGGTGAGTCAAGCCATCCCGTCCTCCCCCCTCCCTCTTTCCATCTGATTACCTCACCTTATCTGGCGGTATTTTAAAACGCCTCATTCGCTACTTCTGAGGGACGTGTGGCTTTAATGCGGATGCGTCTCGTCTCTGTTGTCGCTCCCTTATTTTTGCTGCACAAATAAAAAGCGTAAGCCTTAGATGATCCCGCGCAGGAAGTCACCCCCGACAACTATTTTACTCCGCAGCCAACCTCGGCATGCCGGCCCAGGCGATAAGGATGGAGACAGACGCAGCGCCATGAGGGAAGCCCCCCCACCTCTTCTCCCCCCACCAAACCCCCTTTGACTTATCCTGCGGGGTCAACAATCTTTAAAAAGCAGCGTTGTGGAACCCTTATTTACAAGCAAAACACTGTTCCGCTGTACAGCTCATGTCAATGGAACTTTGTATCCATGTTGTATTGAAAAAAAAAAAGAATTTTGACATTGATTTGCGGGAGGGTGATTTAAAGTTTGATAGAAGCAATGAAATCCGGAGGGCTCCATCATGATAATATGGGAACGATTACTCATACAGGATTTGTTTTTTACAGATAGTGGGTTTTTTTTTCGAGATGTTGAGTCATTCCATACACCCATCAAATCTAGCAATATATCATGAAATAACATTCGCTGATACAGACGTACGAGATATGCACGAGCAATAGAGGTGTAACAAAAATTGCTTTGAATCGGTCATTGGTTGTCATTTTAAAGACGGGAGAGCGTCGCTTTCTGGGATATTTTTGCGGGCGGTGAAGCCTGGCTTTCATGGGCGCGGCCAACTTGGAAATGGGAGCCGCCCCAGATGTTGCACCGATGAGTCGGGAAAAGTGCAAAAATTTAGTTAGCTCATTCTACTTCTGAATGTCCCAGTTTTCCTGCTCTGTTGGGAGATCAGTCTCAATAAACAAATTTTTAAAAGTATTGCCGACAAAGGGTCCATTTTAGTAATCCCACTGTGAAATCGGGGGAACCAAATTAATTTCAATCAATTATCGTATTAAGTCATGCATGATAGATAACTCAACAAATTGCTTATGAAACAAAGACATATTAATCCAATTCCTCTTCCCTAACGTTGGATAAATTAAAACTTCTGGTCGGATTGTGACATGTTACACAATCCATCCCCGTTTGAATAAAGTTGTAGTTTTTCTGTTGTTGTTGTTCTTGTTTGCTTTCTTTTAGAACAAAAGGCGTGCTCTTACCAGAATAGTTAGAACCCCTTTACTCTTACACAACCATCTCCATCTCCGTCTTCTTTTTCAGAACACCAACCTGGTTCACTCGGGGTCAGAAAAACATTTGTGACAGCGACACTCTTGGCCATTCTTGACGACGGGGATGTACTTAATTGAGGGTGTCGCCCAAATTTTCTCCATTCCTTTCACACTGTTTTTTCATTCGGCACTGAGATTTGTCGCCGACTTTTAGTCGCCTCGCCTACCATTGTGAGTGGTATTCAAATTTGAACTTTCCTTCTCAGACTGATGCACATTGGCCGACCCGAGTTTCCGAGGCCCTTTTAAGCTCGATTCCTCTTTATTTGTGTGCTTGACCGCAAAAAAAAAAACACTCAAGCATTTTTGTCGTTTTTCTCTGTTCCTCCTTTCAACTTTTGCCACCCTCGCGGCACGGAATACTCAGCTGACTAACTGAAACCCTCAGAACTTAACCCACTTGGAGTTTTCCGCCCGTCCCCGAGGGACTACCAGTTTGAGACCACGACAGCGAGCCTGTGTGTTTTCGATTTTGAAACTTTTGTTTGTTGTTGTGTCATTCGTTCTTTCACTTGTGACTGAAAACTACGATTGCACTCCAAATTTTGTGTGTTTTACTCGAATAGTGTCACTTCCTTGTCGCTGTTCGTAGGACCGGCTGCTGACCACTTGACCAGATCGTCCCTGCAAAGGGAATCCTGAGCTCAGTGGGTTTATGGGTTCGATGACGGTAAAAAAAAAAATCTAATCTCATAAATCTCTTTCAAGGTAGCATCACATAAAATCGGGCTAGGGTCGCCAACCCGCGGCTCTGGAGCCGCATGTGGCTCTTTAGTGCCGCCCTAGTGGCTCCCTGGAGCTTTTTCAGAAATGTTTGAAAATGGAGAACAATGGGGAAGGGAAATATATTTTTTCGTTTTAACATGGCTTCTGTAGGAGGACAAACATGACAAAAACATTCTTAATGTTTTCCAATGCTGTAAAAATGTGTAGAATAAATATTCAATTTCAACATTTGTCAACGAAGATTTGCGTCATAGCCTACGACACACTATGAGCCCAAGTCTCGAAATTTAGATTAGCTCCCTTTGCTAGGAAGGAGGAGAATGTTCCTGAAGGCGTCGCTGGAGTTTGTACTGATCTCGGTACTGATATTTATAATTCATTTGGGGTGAGTTTTCACAGTGTCTAATGGTACCAATTTTTTTCCCCCTTTCAAAAATAGGACTTTGTTCTTGTGATTATACTTTTTTTTTTTCTCCGTGAGGGGTCCCTGTATCCAAAAGGTTTGAGAAACCCTGCCGCGGTACATCGACATTGAAAGCTGATTTGGATGAAATTTCTTCTGTACGCGTTTTCATGCCCTTGCTGACTCGCTGTCAAGGGGGCCCAATGCTGTCTGCCCCTGCTACAGTATATGACGTTCACATGTACACGTATTCATTAGCCTTAGCAAAACTAACGCTACCGCCCCACCAATGACTGACATGAGTCGCAAAAAGAGCAAGACCACTTCAATCCTGTTTCACACTTGACTTTTAGAAGGAATGATGTGACGTACGCCACAGAGTCAGCCTCGCAACATATGTGTGACATAAACAAGATTAATAATATGGTCTGTGAAGCACATTAAATTCTGCCCTAGCAACAAGTGACACATGACGTACACCAGAATAGGAATCTGACTTGATTAAAAGGAAAAGATAAAAAGTGATCCCTCTATCTGTGCACAAGTGGTTTATACCAGAGGATGACAAAATAATTGGTTGCAGAGGCCTCTCGGAGTCAAATAAAATGCACCTCATCAAGTAAATCAACGAAAAACAAAAGACAGCAGATACTGTATCAAATAAACCGAGGATGACTCAGTCCCGACAAAACCCCCGGCCGTCAAATGCCAACTCTGGCACCTGATATCAGTCCACGCACGTCTGTGAACTTTGGGCGACGTCTTTTAGAGGAAACAAGACATCCTGACTTGTTACGCTGACAGAAAATGTTTTTCAAATCACTGCGGGTCTCCTCTGTCATTAACAGGTCCAATTACCGCGAATGAGGTCGCCGCATGAGGCCCCCTAATAGGTCCGGGCCATGGGGGCCCGCCGGCACCCGAGGGAGCGGCAGACTGGAAAGGCCACCGGACGGGAGGCCGACTGTGGCGCTAACAGGCCGCCGCACCTCCGCCTGACTTTCTCAGCTCATTAAGAACGCTTCACAAGGCAGTTAAGGGGAGAAGTGGGTTGGGTGGGGAGCTTTTTTTTTTTTTCAAAGCGGAGTCAATAACGCGAGGCTCACGGCGTGACTAAGTGCCACCCATCAGTAAAAGATGGGTTCTGTTTGAGGGGGTCGGTGTAATCATCCATCATCCAGGCATTATCTGAGCCGCTTATCCTCATGGGGGAGTGCTGGAACCTATCCCAGTGGACTTCGGGCAATAGGCGGGGTACACCCTGAACTGGTTGCCAGCAAATCGCGGGGCACACATCGACCAACAACCATTCACACTCACGGTTGCCAATTACTGAAGTGCGTAAATCAGGTTCAAGGAAGACCGTAAACAGTCTTCACTGTTCTTGAAAACACGCCTTCACTCTCGTCCTTCGATGATGAGGGCTAAAATTGCATACGTTGAGTTCAGTGAGGATGAAATCGCCTTCTCTGTTTTTTTTAATGGTCTTGGTTTTTATAAAAACCACATTACGAATTAAGGATTAAAGACCACATAGTAGTGGTGTAACATTCAAGACCGATCTTGGTTCTTGAGATGGCTTTCCACCGTTTGGGTTTTGCCTCGGTCCCGGTCTGGCCAGGATTGGGATTTTCAATCGAGGCCGGTCAAAACCAGCAATGATCTGCTATTCACCGGCAAATCTTAATTATGTCTTTCCGAGATGGATATTTCCGGAAAGAGGCTTTAGTTACACCTGCAATTGGCGTTATTGAACAGACTGGCTGAAGTGGATGCCAAATCAATTACATTGACTAATTTTATTTTCCTTCTTACTTTGAAAGAGTTGCTGGCAATGTGTTTTGAGCTGTAAAATGTGTCGCAACGAAAATCAAAGAGAATGCTCTTGAACTGTTCATCCTTCTCATCATTTTTAAATTTGGTTTTTATGGTCTTGGTCATGTCACGGTCTCTGCTTCTCTCGATCTTGGTCTTGTCTTGGTCTCTGTGAGTTATGATCTCGAGCAAGTCTCGGCTAATGCGGTCTTGAGCACAACACGACTCTTAAGTGTCTTTGATGTTCATAAGAACATGTGTGTCATTTTTGTTCAACGCTAAATTGTCTTTGCCGGTTATAAAAATGTATTTTAACTTCATTTGGAGCCAATGCTGTCTTTGAAGTTTACCCGCCCCCCCAAAAAATAGTTCATTTCATTGCAGACTTAAAAAAAACAGATGAGAACGTTATACATGGATGGTTTCCGACACCTTCAAGGTCTGTTAAATAAAAGGCAACAGCGCGTACGCCAGGTGAAAGGCCTGATTTATTCCGCTTGTAAATGGCCTCACTGTTACTGGATGCAGAGGGCCAGTCAAAAGTTATACAGTAGAAGCCACATAATGTGGCAGAGGCCGCAGCTTTACAAGTGTGGAAAACCTCCTGGCATGCATGCACGCACACACACACACACACACACACCCACACACACACACACACACACACACGCACGCGCACACACACACACACACACACACACACACACACACACACACACACACACACACACACACACACACACACACACACACACACACACACACACACACACACACACACACAGTTACTGTAGTGTAAGTGTCCATATAAAAGCCTGCCATGAATGCCATTACAGGCATAACTTGTACATGCCTTGTTTTACTGCCTGTAGACTGGTGGTCGACGCGCGCGCGCACACTCACACGTATGGCTTCCCTTATTATCAAAGTGGCCGAGGTGCAAGCAGGCGTTCAAATTTGCGGTCTGGTTGCTTGAGATTTTTGGCTTGAGGTTTTTCGCCTCAGCATTCGCATCATCGCTGGCTCGGGGCAAGATGTCAGCACGCTCAGCGTTTTTGCAGAGAGCCAGCTGCCACTGAAACATGTCACATAGGCCATGGTGAAAAGGAAAAACTGCAGCAAAAAAAAAAAAAAAACGTCTGAGAAGTTCTTATGAAAAGGACAAAGTATGTTGAGAAGGGAAGAAATTTCATCTGTGCTGTACATACAGCACATTTGACAATAAAGTTGTATCCAATCCAATCCAATCCAATCCAAAAGCTCAA
>CAAKHF010013498.1:0-10026 GCA_901007745.1 Hippocampus kuda
GAAACGTGAGTGTGACTGACAGCTTGTGCTTGCGGAGAAATGTCGGGAATAAGTGTCCTGACCAATGGGTGCGACTGTCTGTGTGTGTGTGTGTGTGTGTGTGTGTGTCACTGTGTGTGTGTGTGTGTGTGTGCGCGTATGTGTGTACGTGTGAATTCTGCAGTATGTTGCTGATGACCCCAAAGCGCTGAGTGCATGTGTATGAAAGATGACATGCAGTATCGTCATGAATGTTATTGCCAATGAGAAGAACTTTGTGTATGCAGCATTCATCCTCTATTCGTATGCCTGCAGTCGGCGACTTGAAGATGGCGATATTATCAACATAGATGTCACTGTAAGTTGACGGTTAGGAACCAGGATACAGCTGTGAACAGTCTGAGGTGCACTCATTCCGCCCGTTCCCCCTAGGTGTATTTGGACGGTTACCACGGTGACACATCAGAAACCTTCTTTGTCGGCGAAGTGGATGAGGTCGGCCGGCGACTGGTGGAAACGGCAAAGCGTTGCAGAGATGAGGCCATCGTCGCCTGCAAGCCTGGTGCACAGCTTTGCGTTATCGGAAACACGATTAGGTACGCACCAGGGTCAGAACAGTTTGGGAATTCTTATGATAATTACTTTTTATTGCCTTTTGAGTTTTGTTTATTGCACTTTATTTTTAATTTGATTTCCGAGCAGGTTTATTAGATTTTTTTTTTTTTTTAGTTTTAGTTTTTTTGATTTTGTGTATTTGTTGCGATTCAAAAAACATAATAAATATTGTGCGGTAAAAACTCAACAAAAATATTCTTTTTAAATCAGCCATCCGCAAATGAAATACAGGCACCGTATAATAGCCCACAGACTTTGAAATCCAATAAGCGCAACACCTAATAGTGCTCTTTACGTTGTTCGCATCACAACCCAAACGTCTTAAATGAGGTTAGCATGGTCACGCTTTCTTTCCCTTGTATGCCAAGCTGTCAACTTCTAAAGGGCCGAATTAAGTGACAACAGCTGGGAAGGTGCAGTGGCTTTTTGGTGGCGAAAGGACCCCAAACTCTCAGACAACTCTTTGACCTTGCTACTTCCGACAAACGGCCGTGCTGGAATACCCCAAAACATTCGAAATGAATCCGTTTTAAATCAACGGATTGAATAAATTGCCAAGAACGAAAAGGAAGGACATTTTTGCCGTACTTGTAGTTAGTTCTGTAATCATAAAATGTAGTCTCAGCTATTTATTTTTATTTTTTTAAGTTTTATTTCATTATTGTTCATCTACTATACCGTAATACGCACACATATACGGTAATCTGTGGGATGTATAACTGACTACCCATCGATTACAGTACACCTCGAGCCTGAACTAAAATGTTTGTGCTGTGTCACAGTGAAATAGCTCGCACTAATGGCTTCCAAGTGTGTCCCTATTTCATTGGACACGGAATCGGCTCCTACTTCCATTGCCATCCTGAGATCTGGCACCATGGTGAGTTATCTTGAGGTGAGACCTTGTTGCGTGCTTCACGGTTGGGTTTCTCGCATACACCGCACTCCCTGTCTTTCTTTCCAGCCAATGACAACGACATGACCATGGAAGAAGGCATGACTTTCACAATTGGTGAGGCAAATTATCTATTTGTTTGCGCTGATGTGGGGGGTGGGCTGACATGTTCTGCTCCTTTGGCAGAACCCATCCTAATGGAAGGGTCGGCAGAGTTTCAAATCCTCCAGGATAAGTGGACCGCGGTTTCTGCAGACGATGCAAGGTGGGTTGCTGGACTTCATCTTTCTCTGTCATCCAAATCTTACCTACCGGGATGTATGTGGCCTGTGCTTTCTTCCCACTCATGCAGATCGGCTCAGTTTGAACACACAGTCGCTATCACCTCGGACGGAGTGGAAATTCTCACCAAATTGCCAGAAGAGGACAATAAAAAGATTCTAGTGTGAAATTTGACTGTTTGAAAGTCTACACTTGGACACATGCGCACACATGGACAAAAACATACTTGAACTGTAAGGTTGCAGGTCAAATGTTTAATTCGCATCTGCAAGGCAACATATGCATACATGGATTTCACATTTCAACATGATGTTTTGTTTTATTTTTCTCCCCTGGCCACATCCAGTACTACAGGTTTTCAACATTAGTTTTTTAGGACAGCACCCTCAACTATACCAACGTGAGCATATCTCCAATTGAACACAAGTGATGTGTTTTTCATAAAGTAACAATGTTGAATGTCTTTGACTCCTACCTTGTAACATGCACCGCAGTTTGATTCAAATTCCATTTGTTGTTGTTCTTGTTGTTGTTGTTGTAATACACCATAGAGCACACGTGTCAAACTTAAGGCCCGGGGGCCAGATCCGGCACTCCAGATCATTTTATGTGGCTTATGAAAGCAAATCACGTGTGTCAGCTTGCTACAATGTGTACCGAAATGTCAAATTGTCATGTGTAATAAGTAACTTTGAGGTTTTGCAATAATTTTGTTACCCTGTTTACACTCACTTGAACAATAATTGGACAAACTATTATAATTGTAGTATGTATGGAGGAATCATGAAATACTCTGTATGGATGATATGGATATTCTGTTTGCCCATGACACATCGCAGACTGATGTTGACCTGAAAGCCGTCGTGCAACCCCAAAAAACATTTTTTTTGACAGGGAAGTGGGAACCACATCGATCCGAGAGATGGCAGCATACGCTTCTCCTTCCATTTGTCACTTGCTTTTGTGAGCATGTTTTACCAATGAAGCCACTCTCCACTCATGCCGCGTGATCTGCGTCTATTTGGGCCAGTTGGCTGATTCAACAAGGCCTCGACACAAGCCAAATTCCACTTTCTGCTTGAATCGCCAGCCTCACAATTGGCAGTCGGCTCTTCGATCCAGAAAAATTGGAGGTGGTGAAAATGTGATTATGCACACATGAGTTCATTCCTGCATTTCGCAGGGTCACAGGAGTCTTATTTATCAGCCACTTCATGCATGACACTTGCACATAGAACAGTTCAGTGGAAGAGCTGCCCATTTTTTTTTTCATTTTGACATTGAGCACTATGCAGATTAAGGTGGTTGTGGTTGCCACCCTGTCAAACTGAAAGCAGTTTCTTCAAGGCCACCACATTCCGCTTCACACAGTCGGGTGATTTTCCTCAATTTTGTGAAATTTACATACAGACTTAAAATGTTTAAGTTGTTCAATAAAACACTTTTAAGGTCGGCGGAAGAGAAATCCACTTTGACGCAGGTGCGTGGAGAAGGTGGGACCGATAGAGCAGCGTCCCCCGGCACCCACCAGACCCCCCATTGTGTATTTACTGCCATGTGGAATCGGCATCCGGCTGAAATTCACTTGGCAAAACTGCCACCCGCTGTTAGGGTTTCAGATTATGTTTTTCATCTTGGGTTAAAAAAACCCGAAAAAACCTTTATTAGTCTCGCAATGGAGAAATTCCGAATTCACAGCAGCAAAGTTATGAAAGGAAGAAGTAGAACAACAAAATATAGGAGCTGCTGGAAAGGCAGCCACTCTCGCGGCGCCATTTTGAAGTCAAAATAACAAAAATAACACACACACACACAGTTGTGCAATCTTCATCACTTTTCTGCATACACTTTGTTGTCTGAAGCAGTTATAGATGAAAGAGGAGAGGATCAAAGTGTCCTTTCACCAGTGGGTCAGAGACGTCATGCTGAAAATGTGCACACGTCTGCTACAAGCTAAGTTTTGAAAGCAAACACGAAATTGTAGCGTTCATTGACGAAAAAGAGATTGGCTCACATCTCCTGTCCCATGTAAATCCACTTCAACTCCAAGCCGCGACTCCCAGTTCCAAATCCGCATCGGCGCTCCGCGCTAACGCTCCTTTCTTCTCATCGTCGGCTCCTCAAGCCTTACATCCATCCAGCCGCAGACCGTTCAACAGCACCGATCTCTCCGCTGAACAAAGCGGGGCTGTGAAAAATGCTGCCCATTACAGGCGCAAGACACAAGCGCCCCGGGACTGTCCAGCAACGACAGTCAAATGGCGCCGACATTCCTCCCAGTCAAAAACAGTGCTGGTATACCCATGCTGCCGAGAAGGCGCAGCCACCAAGCACAGAGTCTCCTCCTTGATGAATGTCGTGGCCAAAAAATGCTGAAAAAAGTCCACATCAGGTCCACACGACGTAGCAACAAACACAAAGTGACAAAACAAACACAAAAACAACAACAAAAAAGCAAGGCTCATAAGAGCACTTGCCGACGGCTTCCTACTCGGGCGCCATCTTGACTTCAAAGGTTAAACTTTCAAATTACCGGTAGTTCTTTTAAGATGTACAAAGAAGGGTTTCAAATTAGGATTAGGGGTTTCAACTCCGATTTGGGTTTCAAATTAGGGTTTTAAAGTACGCTTAGGAATTCCAAGTAGGATTCGGGTTTCAAACTAGGGTTTAATGTCAAGAAACAATAATAAATGCTCTTGCGATGCGGAGGCCCAGTCTCCCAAGAAACAATAGAAGATGATATTGTGGACAGTTACACAAAGAACACAGTGTTATGAAAAGACAGATGTTACACGTATGCGTGTGTAAAATGTGTCCAAAATCCGAGCGTGCACCATGAAGTGTCATGCTAATGCCATTTGCATGCTGCCACATGATCGTTCTCACCGAGGAAGTTCTTTAAAAACTGAAGTCGGGCGTGGACATTCCCAGACAAACTGCCATCGCCGCACTCTGAGCACATTTTTTTTTTCCTGCCGCCATGTCCACTAAAGTCAAGTTTGCCGCTCTTTTCCTCGTTTTAGGTTTGTGCGTTTTTGCACATGGCGCGCCCACCGACCTGACGCGCGCCTTCTGCAAGATAGTCTGGTAAGACCCCGCGACCTTTGTCTTTGTTGTGAAGTTTCTAGCGGCCATATTTATGCAAAGGTAATTGCAATTCTAATCCTGGATTACGCAGATGAGTAAATCAAATTTAATCTGTCCAGGCTGCTCGGTGTGCCGTGCAATCAGGCCAACATGGCCATTGTGACTCAAATAAAAGCAATGGGCTCATACAAGGTAAGAAACGAAGGGTTAATTCATGTAGGTATGGATTCATAGACGACAAACTTCCCACTGTGTGTTGAATGCAGCTGGGACCGGTGACCCCGTTGCTAATCCAAGCCAACCACACCTCCGCAATAGGCCAGATGGAGAGCGTTAACTTCACCATATCATCCACCGCCACGAGCCTGGGTTGCCGCGTGGATGTAAGTGCTTTTCTGTTGCATTATTCTTCATGTTGTCATTGTACCACAGGGTGCAAGGAAATGGAACAGACACGACCCATCCAGGAGACATAGAACAAACAATGACCAACAGGGGAATCCAGAACGGGAGTCGCCTTTTACAGCTTGCCTTTTACGTTTTTGCTGATAAAAAGGGGGAAAAAAAGAAATAAGGGAGAGGGACGCGAAAGAAGAACAGCCCCAGACTGACGTCCTTTAAGGGGAGCCCAGTATGGATTTAGGGCAGGGGTGTCAAACTTGTTTTTGTCGCGGGCCAGATTTTAGTTACAGTTTCCCTTGGAGGGCCGTTATGAAACCAAGTAAAGGAGTGAAGAATAACAATTTTTTTCACCAATTGTTTAAATGATTAACTGTAGGGGTAACAAGAAAATGCTTACAGTGTCACTTATTTATTACAAATGAGAATTTGAAATTTTGGTAGAGATTTTAATAAGCATCATGAAAGTTGACATCTTTGATTTGCTTTTGCGGACCACATAAAATGATGTGGCAGGCCAGATTGTACTTCTAAGGACTGTACTAGATTACAAACCGTTTAAAACCGCATCATAGCCAATAACATTATCCGCAGTTAGAATATTTCTTGTATTAGCAGTGATTCTGGTTCTCGTAGCACACATTGAGCATCGCTGATGTCGATGGAGTAACTCACTTCAATTGCGACTTTGTTTCAGGGTGCGTCAACGTCCGCCTTTTGGTCCAGCCTGTTTGATAACGGCACCAACTATTGCAATCTCCGCAATGTGATGCAAGGTAGGCTTTTCTGTCCTTCATTTTTAACCCCCAATGCTAATTTTCTTTTTTTTTTTTCCCCCATCGCTACCATTTCCCCGCTACGCAGGGAGTGGCCTCGCCAAGGCTCCGGGCTTCACCGAGTACACCAACGAGTGGCTCTGCCTGGGTTACGGACTCTCAGCCTGCAAAACCACATGAGTCGGAAAATGTTTGTGTTGCCTTTGCTCCGAATAATAATGCAAATAAAAGCCGCAAGCAATGATGAACCTTCTAACCTACGCCAGTGACGTATGGTGAGAGACAGAAAAATTCAACGTTCCTCCGCTTGCCGGCAGTCGGCACAATAACCCATGTATCCATCACATTTTGCTTTTTGTACAGTTCAACTAATAGGCCATGGCTTCCTGCGACTATATCAGCTTTGTGGTCAACTAAAGAGGCCCGCATTTCACACTAAGTACATTTGTGAGTGAATTGATTGATTTCAGGACACATTTCTTACGACATGTTTGTTTGGTGGTGTGACATTTTCCTCATGTCAAATATAGGCCTTGGTTTCTTCAAGAAGAAAAAGGATCATCAAAATGACTGACAAAAATGTGAAGTTTACACAAGGAAGCGTTGATTTCCAGAACATTTTTCATGAATCAGAATTCCAAATTGATTATACATGACACTTGACAGATTTGTTCATGGCCTTGCCTCCTCTGTTGTTCACTCTCTCGTGATACTTTACCCTTTTTTTTTTTTTGGAATAAAATGCTAATTTTATTTCTCAGCATTTCCTGTATCTGTGCAGTTAATCAATTGTGTCCAATAAAAGGAACATGGAGCACTTTTTCAGGATTGTTTGCAAAACACCACATCCTCACTTTACGTGACCCAAAAGTGTACAAACAGAGCCAAGCAATTGTCACAGCAGTGGTGGGCACCCTCCGAATTTGCAATGCATTTTAGCCAAACACAGATTTTTGCATGATATTGACATAAAGTGGCACCCTGAGATGTGAGTTTGTTTTAACAACCCTTTCATGCACCCTCTAACCTGATAACATGGTAAACTGTCCACTGTAGTAACCGCTGTCCCTGAAAGGGTTAATAAGGAAAATAGCACGTTATTATATTGGATGTAAAATCAACGAATAAAACTACAATAATCCATCCATCCAGTCTCTGAAATAGCTTAATACAATGCAAAGTGTCGAACAGTTCACTGGGGTGCACTGGAGGGCAGTACAATACTGTTGCGCTGACAAGTCAGGCGCTTCACTGAACTACTGCAAGTGACTCGGGAAGCCGGAGTCGATTACCGTTGCCATTTTAGCGCAGAGGCTAATGACTATACTGTACATTCCTGCGAGTATTCTTATAGTGACCACCTAAATCTGTTGGGCCATAGTTCATGTTCAAATATCAATTGGTTAAAACATCATGCAGATGCTATTTGTTAGCCTGTCCGTGGCATTGTTCATTGTTTGTTGGCATTAAGAGATACAGACATGCCAAAGGCAAAAGCTATGTGCTAGTTCATAGGTGTCAAACGCCGGTCCTAGAGGGCCGCTGTCCTGCATGTTTTCCAAGTCTCCCTGTTGCAACATATCTGATTCAAATGATCAGCTCATCAGCAAGCTCTGCGGAAGCCTCACATTGAACCTGTTCATTTGAATCAGGTGTGTTGCAACAGGGAGACTTGGAAAACATGCACCCCAGCTACCTTCATGTCCTCTTTCACTACAGCCATATACCTCCTCTTTGGACTTCCTCTCGGCCTCCTGCCTGGCAGTTCAATACTCAGCATCTTTCTTCCAATATATTCACTCTCTCTTCTCTGGACATGTCCAAACCATCTCAGTCTGGCCTCTCTGACTTTCTCTCTGAAACCTCTAACATGAGTTGTCCCTTTGATGTACTCATTCCTGATCCTATTCAACCTGGTCACTCCCAAAGAGAACCTCAACATCTTCATCTCTGCTACCTCCATCTCTGCCTCCTGTCTTTTCTTCAGTGGCACTGTCTTAAGTCCAAACAGCATGGCTGGGCTCACTACAGTTAAATACACCTTTCCTTTCATCTTAGCTGAAACTCTTCTATCCCACATCACACCTGACACTTTTCTCCAGCCGTTCCAGCCTTCCTGTACACGCTTCTTCACCTCTTTTCCACACTCTCCATTGCTCTGGACAGTTGCCCCCAAGTACTTAAAATCCTCCACCTTCTTCATCTCTTCTCTTTGTAACTTCACTCTTGTATTTGGGTTCCTCTCATTCACACACATGTACTCCGTCTTGCTGAGACTGACCTTCATTCCTCTCCTTTCCAGGGTAAACCTCCACCTCTCTAGTTTCTCCTCCACCTGTTCCCTGCTCTCACTACAGATCACAATGTCATCTGCAAACATCATAGTTCATGTCTAATAGGTTCCTGTCTAACCTCGTCTCTCGGCCAGTCCATCACCATCGCGAATAAGAAGGGGCTCAGAGTTGACCCCTGCTGAAGTCCCGCCTCCACCTTTAATTCCTCCGTCACACCGGCAGCACACCTCACCACTGTCTTACAGTTATCATACATGTCCTCCACTGCTCTAACGTACTTCTCTGTCACCCCAGACATCCTCATACAATAACACAGTTCTTCTCTGGGCACCCTGTCGTACGCTTTCTCCAGATCTATAAAGACACAATTCAGTTGCCTTTGACCTTCTCTGTACTTCTCTATCACCATCCTAAAAGCAAATACTGCATCTGTCGTACTCTTTTTTTTTGGCATGAAACCATACTGCTGCTCACAAATGCTCACTTCTGCTCTTAGTCTAGCTTCAACTACTCTTTCCCATAGTTTCTTTGTATGGCTCATCAACTTTATTCCTCTGTAGTTACTCCAACTCTGCACATCTCCCTTGTCCTTAAAAATGGGCACCAGCACATTTATCCTCCATTCCTCAGGCATCTTCTTACCGTCTAAGATCTTGTTGAACAATCCAGTCAGAAATGCCACTGCCACCTCTCCTAGACACTTCCATACCTCCATTGGTAAATCATCAGGTCTGCCTTTCCACACTTCCTCCTCTTCAATGCCCTCCTCACTTCATCCTTTCTCCTGGTCTACAACAGTAACCAAAATAAAATGTCTTTCCTTTGTTTTGGTATAGTGAAGCCCAAGAACAAAATGTTTACATTTAATGGCCATATCTTTTGCAAAACAATTCATGAAACACCTTAGATTTCCGAAACACGAGATTTATAAAGAAAGGATTTTTAAAAACCATTTACACATGTGCATATAAAATCTAAATTTAATCCCTGCCTAGAGCAGCCCAGTAGTCCAGTGGTTAGCACGTCGACTTCACAGTGCAGAGGTACAATTCCAGCTCCAGCTTCCCTGTGTGGAGTTTGCGTGTTCTCCCCAGGCTTGCGTGGGTTTTCTCCGGGTGCTCCGGTTTCCTCCCACATTCCAAAAACATGCATGGCAGGCTGATTGATCACTCTAAATTGTCCCTAGGTGTGAGTGAGGGCGTCCATGGTTGTTCGTCTCTGTGTGCCCTGCGATTGGCTGGCTACCAAGTCGGGGTGTCCCCCGCCTACTGCCCGAGGACAGCTGGAATAGGCTCCAGCGCCCCCCGACCCCAGTGAGGATGGAGCAGTTCGGAAGATGAATGAATGTATAATCCCTGCCTACACTTTACAAACTAAAGAGAAACAGTGTGCCCCCCTAGCGGATAATCCATGAATTGCTTCTCACTAAAAATATTCATTCCGTGTCTTTTATGCATTTTTTCGTTTTTAAATTATCCTGCGGGCCTGATTGAACCACAGGTTCTGGCCCGCGGGCCCTATCTTTGACACCACTGATCTAAAACATGGCCCTCGACAAAAGCAGCCCTCGATAAGGCTTTTGGGGAAGGCTAAATAGAGGGTCCGGCAGACCTGCAGCCCGCCAACCCAAATCCCAAACCACAACGGACATTTGTTCCTGAATCATGTGTGTGTGTGTATGTGTGTGTGTGTGTGTGTG
>CAAKHF010013500.1:2856-27524 GCA_901007745.1 Hippocampus kuda
TGGGCATGGTGGAGCCCATCTCAGCTGTATTCGGGAAGTCGGCGGAATACACCCTGAACCGGTTGCCAGCCAATCGCAGGCCACACAGAGATGAACAACCATCTGCGCTAACACTCACGGCTAGGGACAATTTAGGGTGTTCAATCAGCCTGCCATGCATGTTTGTAGAATGTGGGAGGAAACCGGAGTACCCGGAGAAAACCCACACAGGCCCGGTAAGAACATGCAAACTCCACACAGGTCGCCGGAGCTGGAATTGAACCCGGTACTTCTGCACTGTGAGATCGACGCGCTAACCGCTGGACCACCGGGCCGTCTCTATGGAAACCGTCACATTATAATAACAATCGCACTAGATCGGGGTTTCACAGTACCAACACTGCCGAATAAAGTTGCCATGGTAAGTCTTGCGGGAAATTATATGGCTTATATGGCCACTGCCTGGAAGGGTGATGTATCGGTGTCTTGGTATTGAATCTTTTTTTTTTCTTTTTTAATGAGTACGAGTTCAGACCAATGTCAATTCCGGCACCGGTATTCACGCCTCCG
Source organism: Hippocampus kuda (assembly GCA_901007745.1). NCBI lineage: Eukaryota > Metazoa > Chordata > Actinopteri > Syngnathiformes > Syngnathidae > Hippocampus > Hippocampus kuda. Next base: position 3,406 of record CAAKHF010013500.1, read on the forward strand.
TCATGAGAAGGGCGATGCTGCTTACCTACATCTACTAGAGACAGCTCACATTCAACTTGAGCCCCTGTGGGCAGAGGGTGGATCGCCTGCGCCTTTTACTTGCTATGCCTGGACTCATACCACATGTGGGACCATACATTGCCTTTGAGGATGCCTCCTTTCCTGTGTACACGACGGCGGGAAGGGTTCATCTTCCTGATGTTAACATGAGCACAGCAGGGTCATCCTGTACAATCCAGTCAAATCCTTCCTGCTCTCACATGGGCACTAATCCACTCAGACTGCCTTCTTAGCACAAACACAACTTAGGCTCAAACCATTCCCTTCTTCTCCTGCCTCAGTGACAGACGTATTTGCAAAAACAGCACTTCTCTTTCCGTCTTGCTGTATTTATTTTCTCAAGTTTTTTTTTTTTGTGTGTGTTGCGAGACGTTTCTGGGTCACCTTTTAGCAGTTCTTTTTGGAGGAAATGACACTAAAAAAATGAAGCAATGTCTTGCGTGAGAGGAAGATTATTTTCCATATATTAATGGATCATCTTTGGGACATGAATGCAAAGCATCCCAAAATTTGAGACATTCTCCATCTGGCTAGTGTGTGTACTGTAGTTTTTATTTTGTTGCAATCAGATAAAATTTCCAGGATGTGTTTGTCTTTGAAGGACTTCCTGAAGTGACCAAATGACCCAAAATGGCTACGTGGAACCAAAATGGCAGACTTCCCACATCTTTTCTGTGATGACATTCTGAGCTTCTTTTTTTTTTTTTTGTGGTTCTCCTCATGCTAAATATGCCTAACAAATTCCATGTTGCCGATTTGTATTCTTTCAGGGCTGAATTTTCAACACAATTCTGGAAAGCGTCAACAGCAAATTTTGGGAGGCACAAAATGTACATTTTCACAAGGATAAGCACGCCGTCAACATTTTATGAGCTTTGAGTATAGAAAGCCCTCAAATGACTTTTATTTGGCCTTTTTTTGTGTGTTGTGTTTGTGTGGATATTTTATATTGACGTGATTGAACGACTGCAACTGACTATTTATTGCAATTTCTCCTCATGTCGTACATGACGCACAAAGAACGCTAACTGACTTCCTGGAATGATGATGTTGTCAAACTGTCGTGCCGAAACCAACTTGCGTAACAATTGCGAGAGAGAAAATGGGTCAAGTGGGAAAACAGTTGTTCTCGGGCCCGCTGGCAGCTTTTCAGACAATATGTCCGCTCAAATCTTGCTTCATCTGTCTCGTCTCCGCTTTTTCTTCCCGCTGTGTCGATAAGTTGTCAGGTGCCCATGCCGAGAGAGACATGCAAGATTTATAAAAACGTATCAAACAAACATGGCCTGGATATTACGAGCATTTTTTTTCGGTTCGTAAATGCAGTTAAACAAGAATATACATAGTAGCAAGCGAGGGAAATTTATAATTTTACAGATTAAAGTCTTAATATTACAAGAAAAAAAAATCGCCATTCTACAAGAATAAATCAGAGATTTTTTTAATCTTTCTTCTTCCGCCAACCAGCGTCGCCATGTGATCCGCCGCATGCAAATGTTCCGGCCTCGTGTTCATTCCCAACGCAATCGCTCCAAACTGCACGCGAACCGTCCAAATGCGAACTCGCCCGCAGATTATAAAAGCAGAACACAAGTGGTGAGGTTATCACGCTCACACGACCAAAATAGATTGGGAACGAACGGGTGAGGCGGCGGGCAAGAGCGAACGAGGCTCGGCGGCGATGATGTGCTTCGTGCGGGGGACAACAACAATTCTGCTGACCATCACAGAAAAGGATGCAACACAGAGCGCTTTGTCCCACGGAACACAGCTGCTCCCACTTTTTCACTTGTCATTACTTAAGGATGACTTGAGGTCTAAACATCCATTTATGAATTACAGGTTAATTGTTGTATGTTCAATGACTTAATAAGCAGGGGAAAGTAGGGAAGGAATGATATCCGATCGTCATGACAGGATAATTATCACGATATTGTGGGGAGGTTGGCGATATAAAATAAAAACTGAAATGTGGAAGAAAAAACCCCGTGTGTGTGTGTGTGTGTGTGTGTGTGTGTGTGTGTGTGTGTGTGTGTGTGTGTGTCTTACATTCCTCTGTTTGCCGATTAGCATGTGTCGTAAACATACAGGTAGGTGGCCAAAATATGCCTAATTCAAACTAAACTGCACTCATAAAGTAACCACCGGAGGGTGCTAGAACTGCACTAATGCAAAACAATCTGGCCTTATTTTTTAAAAAGATGTGCTGCCAGAAATATGGTGACATGACGGCGACAATATCGTGGCAATTTTAGTCTTGCGATATGTGCATTGTCGTTACATCCCGAGGGGAAAGTGAACATTGCCTTGGCAAAAAAGCTTCGAGGTGTCACAACTGCTGGTGGCAAAACCCAGCTTTTGTTGAAGTGAAGCTCCTCAACACACTTTGACATTGTTCCCTCGGCACCAAGGATATTGCGAGCGAAAACGAATGAAATAACAACAGGTAAAATTGGGAAAAAATATGAAAATGTTACATTGTTGTTGTTCAATGAAAAAGTGTTTCCAAGCAAAAACGACTGAATCTACATTTACAAAACTGGTTAAGACTAATGCTCTCTCTCTCTCTCTCTCTCTCTCTCTCTCTCTCTCTCTCTCTCTTTCTTTCTCATTTGTTCAAGAGTTGTTTAATAATACAATATGGATGCTGTGCTTTTTCTTTGGTGGTTAGCTGGCGCCTTGTTTTCCACCTGTAATGACTCCATCCATCACCCATCTGCCTTTCAATGAAGTATTCCCCCCCAGGGCTTTATTACCTCAACAATGTAGCCCAATATGCAGTTTGAAGTCTTTGTCCCGTCCCCTTCATTCTTTTCCACCAGACACATTTGCATGCTAAGTAGCTTCCTTAAGCAAACAGTTTGCTTTGAACTCTTGAGCCCCATTCATTGTTAATGGTCTACCGTGTGTTAGTCATCCAATATTATTTCTTGGAGGGAAGCGTGCACGTTGTCGATTTCGTACTCTTTGACAAGAAGGCAAAATGCAGTAAATGCAACTGAACGATGCTTTTTAATTTTTTTTTTCTTTTGGGATACAACAGTAGAGGTCCCTCACATCCAATTGAAGACAAACGCTTCGCTAATTTCATAGGATGACTTGTTTTGATATAGTGGATGTACAATAAAAGAAAACAAAGTCCACCCAAAAGTCACAGGTTGCTCGTGCATGAGCCGTAGTCCATCAATTGCAAAGGGCCTACAGGCCGACAATGCGCAACGCTGGCGAAAGTGCTCCCGACGGGAGCGAGCTGGCCGGCCCGTACCGCCGTGTGACCCTTTGCTGCTATCACATCACATCTTGGCTCTTTGTCTCTGCTGTATTAGAGGATTATGCTGACCTCTGCCCTTGCCCCTGGTCAAAGTGGAGCCGGGCGCACCATAAGCCTCTGTTTTGCTGATGCCAGGCCGCGGTGTTTTGGCCGTGCTTTTGGCTGCCTGTCAGCGTCACCTCGATGCTGGTCTCACGTAAGACGGAGATTGCTTCTAGCGGCCATGAAATCCGACTTGATTATATTTGTGCGGTGGGCACGCAGCTTTTGGTCGACTGCCATCTTCTCCTGTGCCCTTGTAATGCTGACGGCATCGTATAATAAGGATGTGTTAACCAATAATTGGATTGTCAAGAATCCAGTCAGTTGTGTGGAATTGGTTGTTGATGAATCCCGTTTTGCAAGCTAATGAGACCAAAAGGGATGCACTGCTGTCGATTCACTCTTAACTTGTTCACCACATATGCACAATTTGCTCTTTGAGAATTCAGAGAGCAAATTCTATTCAAGAATTCTATTCACAAATTTTTCTTTTCTGAACTATGAAAAATTATGTTTTTGTGCTCAGGCCATAGTCCTGTCTAATCTAACCGTAATGCTCTGGCGCCATCTTGGGAGATCTTGGTGCCAAGGAACTATGATGAAGCAAATTGCCTCTCTTTGTGTAGTTCTTTGTTGCCATCTTTTGGCAATTATATCCCTATGAGGAAAAAGTCATCAATTTAGCATAGTACAACCTGTTCCAATTGACCTTTGATCCTTAATTTGATCTTAATTTGATTTTAATTTGATCCTTAATTTTCTCTTTAGTTCATAAAGATCTTGTCGCAGTATTTTCCTGACCGGCACAAATTTGGCGTGTTAAAGCAGTTGTTGGTAATTTAACAGATGTATGCAAGCCGTCAAAAAACAAAACAAACAAACAAAAAAGGGGCAGTTTGCGCCGTAGTGGGCATTAACACAGCCAACCCCATTCGCCTCCAATCCCAGAAGGATGCTCAGTCATAACTGTACACTACACATTATTTTCATTGGATTGTTTGTATTTATGACCTGATTGCCAATCAATTGCAGGGCACGTATAGACAAACACCATATTCACACCTACAGATCATTTCGAATTTTGAACCGACCATGCATAGTTTTAAAACATGGGAAGAAGCTAAAGTGCGTGTTTTGAACCCTGAATTTCAGAACGTTGAGGCAGACATGCAAACCGCTCGTTCGCTGTTCTGCCCGATAAATGAACCCTCATGAAAAAAACAAAAAGAAAGGTATTTCTGCCTCTTTTGCTGCCCCACCCCCTTCCCAGCTCCATTTTCAACTCCATTTGAAATTCTTTGTTTTCACGGGCACTTTTGCAACGTAAGCCTTTCTCCACAAAATGAGTGCATCCCAGTTTCCAAAGTGAAAGCTCCCTAATGGACACCTTCATCATAACGAAGCTCACCCCGACCGAGACCACTGATCCAAAACCCTTTGTTAGGATGCGCTCCCTCTATTGTTAGAACCCATGAAATTGTGAGCTAAACAAATTCCACACGCCGCTAATGAGTTTCGACGTCTTTCCTTGATGTCCTCGGGGAGGGGTGACCCCGCAGCTCGCGAGGCTTTCCGGCAAAGCCGTTCTTGCAAATTTGGTGAAAAACTTCTCAGGAAGAGAAGCTTCCTCTCACTCTCAATTACCGCCCACCCGTGAGCTCTGCTCTCACCTGACTACATCTTTGTGACATATATACATCTTCATTTTGCTTCTTCCTTTTACATATTTACATGACAATGAAAGGATAAACATGGAACAGAGTTTGCAGCCGTCTGCCAATAATTCTCGCATCACCTTGCATGCAACCTTTCGTTGACCCGTAAATCCTCCAAAACGGTGCCATCACTTTTTTCTCACTGGAGCATTTTCTGGAGGATCACACAAAAAAAAAAAAAAAAAATAACACTCCTCTTGAGCCCATTGGCATTTCAGTTATGAGAACACTAAATCGATGCTAGTTCTCGTGAAAATTGATGGAAATTTTTGATGGAAAATTTGAACCTGTTTGTTTTTCCAAGACTTAGAAACACTTGTCATGTAACCAGGTAAACAAGCCTCGTCAGCCAAGAGGAACTGAATGGCTCAATTTACTTTGGGGTTTAGTTCTTCGCAACGTGCCCCTCCCATACAATCACAAAGAGCCTCTGCTCATTTCCCAATTTACTCAGAAACAATCCGGAATATCTGTGTTCAATTCCCCCACCGTTCCTGCTTTGTTTTTGTTTTCCGACTTTCTCTATGTCACTTGTTCCGTCTCATTAAGTCATCAGCCAGTGATGAACGTGAAGGCAAACGGAGCGAGCGAGCGGGAGAGTTTTGCTAAATTAAGAATAAAAGACAGCCAAAGAGATTCAGGGTGCGTTTGCGATGAGCGCTCTCCTCTGGCATATGCTAGTGGCTAATTTTAGCCTTGCGGGGCAGCGCGCTGTATGTCCCAGCGGAGGAGTTGAACCATGGAGGGATCTGAGCAACAGCCCAGCCCTCTTGTTCTCCCCCCTCCTTATGTCTGTGTGTGTGTGTGTGTGTGTGTACGTGGTTGCTGTCCTTTAGTTGCAGAAAGGTCACGGGACAGTCACAATGGACTGCAGTGGAGAGGATGACCATTCAAAGAGATTTTAAACCACCTGCGTCTGTCGCATTTTTAATGCGGAAGTCCGTGTTGGGCTGTGATTGGACTGTTGGACGTGTCGTTTACTAGCATCAACGCTTATTGATTATTCACTGACGGAGTGTAGACATCATAACATACTGAAAGGAATGTGCCAACTGAACAAATGAGTGGAAGAGCCCACTATAGCTTTTCTAATTCCACATCTGTCAAGTCTTAATCTATCACTCGATGCGAATTAATGTTTTCACACCGTTTTGGAGGTGAACGTGAAATCCGCCACTTAACGGACGAAATAGGCCCAATTAGGCGTCATTTCAGCTGTGATTAATTTAAAACGGGCGCTTTGAGGGGAAATGTAAAAGCATGGAGTTTAAAAATAGATCGCAATTAGACGAAATATTTCACTCGGCAGATCCCGGACTGCGACGGGCTTATTACCCAAGTGCACCAATCGGCTATCATCGCGTCCGCATTTCACGATTACAGTTTTATTATTAGAATTATGGAAGAACTAACCTAGAATTTAAAAAAAAATAGCTCTCAATTATGAGATCATTAGGAGATAGTGAGTGGTGGTGCCAGAGTTTGATTTGGTTCTTGAGGATATCGGATGTACAGTACCACAGGATATGGCAGGGTTTGCCATTAATGCTAGCTGGACAAATTTTCAAGTCGCGACTAGCGAAAATGGACCAAACAGCTTTTCATCACAGAAACAACCTGACAGAAACAGAACAACGCAAGGAAAAAAAATGCAACGTACGCACGACTGGATAAAGCATATCGATGGGATATAAGGGCCTGGGGTTAGCCTCGTGTCGCTAGCTTTGACTAGCCCGATCGCCACTAGCTAGCGAACAGATTCCTACCATTGGCAAAGCAAACCACAGAATGGAGCAACAATGGGGCCATTGTTGACCAAATCATCATCCTAAAAGTATCTTAGCACGCATCCATGGACGTCGATCATCGATATTTCCAGGCGGTGAGCGCGTCAGTAAAATATACGCTTCGTCACCACTATTTTAAGAGCGCCAGTAACAAACTGTCATTCTGTTCCGAAGCAGCCTAACCGACATTTCTGTTTTGTTTTGTTTTTCTCCATCTCTCTTGTGCTGCAGATCTTCCATATGACCTATGACCTGGCAAGCGCCGTGGTAAGAATATTTAACTTGATAGGCATGATGCTGCTGCTGTGCCACTGGGACGGCTGCCTCCAGTACCTGGTGCCTCTGCTCCAAGACTTTCCCCCTGACTGCTGGGTGTCGCTAAACGGTATGGTTGTAAGTATCACGCTTTTACTCTTTTCTGTCGCGTTGTGGGTGTGTTTTGCGTGTGATTGATGCAAGACTTAAGTGATCGATATTTTCATCTTGGTTTGGGTGTCAGCGTTAACCAAGAAAGTAAACAAAGGAAAGGACACTTTTTGTGGATGAATTTGCCGTAATGGTTGTTACTCGAGCAAGATTTAATGATCGTTTTACTTCAAGTGACATGGTCCATTGAGGATGTTAGTTTATTGTTTTCCCCTTCCGCTTTCCGCCTCGTCAACAGGGCCGGAACGAGGCTCACACGGAGCGCCTCGTAGGCGATGCAGATCGTAAACGCTCGCCTCGGGCCATCCCCTGCCTCCTCGTCTAGCGTCTTCCTCCGACAAACGGCCCACATGCAAAGCGACTGTCGCGAGGCATCCGGGCTTGAGGTGCAAACGTCAACTTCCCTCAGTGTTGCGTCTCTTTACTTTTCGCGTCAACCGGAGCTTGCTGTGCGTGAGTCACTCAAAGGCCAAACGCGAGAATGGTTTTCTCCAACGGCTGCCGCCGTTCATCCTGATGACGGGCTACTGTAAAGTATGCAAGCGGCATCGTTCCACTCGCCGCACATTATTAAACGACGACAAAGTCATCCGAAAAGCCTCACGGACCGCCGAAATTTGCACTGCGCGCTCTCGCTCTGCATAAATCTCACTTATTACCCTGCTGCAGATCGATATGGAGTCATGTAAAAGACTTAATTAGCTGCACCCCCCGCGAGGCTTCATTTGCATCGAGCACTTTTGCCACGATGGGAGGTTTCCCTTCCAAGAGCTAATGTCGCAAGTTAAAACGGCCTTTGGTCCCCTTTCAGGCAGGGGGGTGAGCGCGAGAGCCTTTGAACCAGTAACCACCCCCCCCAACCATTGCATGCAAATTTTAAAAGCATTCAAAATCTGCGGGAAAACATTGAACCGGCAATTGCTCCTAACATAGAATATGTGTTTGTCATGTTCATCATAGTTTGTTTTCGGGCTAGTAACTGAAATGGCCACGATAGGAAAAAGGTTCCCCACCCTTGGCCCTGGCGCCGAATGAGCAAAAGTGTTTTTCCTTTGTTATTATTCTTATTTTTTTGTAGAAAAGTGGTTGAAGTCGGTCGCACCGGTGTTAGCAGTGCAAAAGTTTGTGCAGAGCCAACGGAAGTGTCCAACTCCTCTGGACACTGGCAGGATAGAAACAGGGTTTTGGAATCGATGTCAATTGCGTCATTGGTCATGTCGCCCGGATGTATGGTGTCGAGCACGAAGGAGAATTCGGGCCAGCAAGGACTGGCGATAGTGGCGAGTGGGCCTGTAGCCGCGTTATCAGCTTGACTAATGGCCCCAGAGTAGCTTCTTAGTCCCGAGCGCCCGCATTGACCTAATCAGGAGATAAGATAATGCTGCCGTCAGGTGAGAGTGTGATTGGGCCTGTTCAGGGCGCTTGTCTCCTCCTTGTCCAAAACTTCAAAGGCATTATGGTTGCATGTTCAAAGCACAGGGGTGTCATTGTTCTTTTTTTTTTGTTGTTGTTGTTTTTTTAACAAAAGCGTCGCTGCAGAATGAATATTCAACCGCGTTGCTTATTTGCCAGCATGCATGCGAGGTTTAATTAGAACAAGCCGCTTGAATACATTTGCTGTGTTCACCTCATTTGTTAGGAGCCCCACTTCGAGCGGAAGCTGTGTTTTGGAGAAGTGTGAATACACCGATGAGTCACAACCCACCCCCTTCTACACGCGCACACACGCACACACACATGCACACACACAAGGATGACCGAGCATTACGTGATGAGAGATTCTTTCAATCTCTGCAATTCTTCCCGATGATTCACAGATGGAAAATATCATGCCGTTTGACTGGTGAAACAAAATCAATATGTACAAAGTGTATGATTGGCCTCATCATGAAGCAGGGCTCGCCGTGAGTCGCGGAAGGGGATGTGTGTGTGTGGTGGGGGGGGGGGATCCAGGTCACCCCCCCCACCCCAAATCACATTAAATTGGTAATAAGCTCAAGCAAGCATTCATTTTACAGGCTGGCTAAAATTGCACAGCTAAGCTAATGCAGCAGTCCGTAACCTCAAGTCAGCGTCAGATCTTCGTGTTGATGTGGAGTTTCGACAGAAATTGCATTCTCTAGTTCCCATCTCTGCTCTGACTCTTATAGAAAAACATCTTTTTTGAACAAACTTCTCCGTCCGCAGAACCATGAGGCAAAAAGGTGCGATGAGTCAGCTCAGAGTGGCATTGCACAACAACGACAACAACTATTTTATACTTCCCTGCTTCTCCAACCATGCAAATGTTGCCAACACAAACATTCAACAAACGCGTGCGAAGGCAACCTCACGGCCTCACAAATGCCATTTGTTCCGGCGTCATGATCAGCTGCCTTTTGTGTTCCAGGCTTTTGTGCAGAACGGAATATTCAGTGTTTATGCTTCATGACATCGAAGGAGAGAGAGAGAGAGAGAGAAAAAAGATAGTTAGCACGTCTTAGCCAAAGAATGGCAAATGAAATGAGAAACTAATCTGTCTCCGTTAGAAGCAACTAATGAGCAGATGAAAAGTGATGAGTCATGATGATTAGCTGTTGAATTTTGTCACTTGCAAAATTCCCTTTTGGACTGAACAGCGTCCAACACAACAATGACATGAATATGAATAATGGCGGTCGGGATAGAGGAGCGAGGGGTGGGAATCGCAGTGTCATTTATCATACAATATTGTTGTGACGTTGTCCAACAATACTGAATTGACAAAGCCATCATACGAATCATGGACAGTATGTTTTCTTCTGCATGTACTGTTCCAACAATACACGTATCACAACAGTGATGATGCAAAAACGGATTTATTAGAGGGAAATGCTATAAATATATCACTTTCTATGTAAGTGGGTGATCGAGAATAAGTTGCAGTATTTTGAAACGAAAAGGAAGGCGTCTATTTGAGAGATTTTTATTTTGGAAGTTGATATTTGGGGCTTGGTCTCGATCCGAAGATATACAGTATGTCGAAGCTCCCCACAAACAACTGTTTCCTGTAGCTCAACGATGATTTTTACGTGCATTCTTTGCATCGCTGCTGCCTCCTGCCCCTCACCTCCTCCTCCATTATTTGGTCTCTTATCGCCCCATGTGGGCTCACGGTGTTTGCTCAGCTTTGGTCTGATTGATGGCGAGTCAACAAGGCTGTGAAAAATGAGATGCACAGCTGGACACATCGCCGCGAAAAAGCACACAAGACGGGGTGACTATTACGCTGTTTGTAGCACTAGAGACAAATGACGGCCATCTTGTTAAAAAAACAAAAACAAAAAAAACAATTAACAGCCACGCAATATCGTCGGCCGTTACATCATTGCTGAACTTGCATCTCAAATCACAATCCTGGAAAATTTACAGTTGAGCCATTAAATATTCAAGTCCTAACTTTTAAAAGTGATTAGCTACAGTCTATGTATTATCAGTGGTCATACAAGTGTAAAAAGAAGTCAATGTTACAAAAAAAAAAAAAAAAACAGGCCAAAGACAAAGCTCTTGTGGTCCACGAGGAAGTCCTTGGTGCATCTTTTGGAATTAGCTGTCACAGAAAATCGAAATAAAGTCACAAATTTAAGTGAACTCTCTTTAGCTAATGTAGAAATCCGGCAAGAGTTTGTCCCCCCGCTGAGCTGAGCTCTCACAAACATGCTTTGAATCCGACGGACATTTTTTTTTTCCGAAAACAGACTCCTCAGATGTGTAAATAATGCAAGTTGTTCTTTTTTAGCACTGCCGACGCGAACTGCTTTTCACCCCTCGGCAAATGGGGAAAGAATGAAAGCAGGTAGAAAGAAGCGGGAGAAGTTGTACCAAAGGGCACGGCGAGGCGTTTGGGGTGGATGTTTTATGCGTGGAAGTGTAGTCGCCCATCGACGAGGAGCCCGGCCTCGCACTAACTTTACCTGCGCCTGGTCTTTCTCTCTCTCTCTCTCTCTCTCTTTCTCGCTCTCTCTCTCACGGCAGAACGTGTCCTGGGGCAAACAGTACTCGTACGCCCTCTTCAAAGCCATGAGCCACATGCTGTGCATTGGCTACGGCGCCCGGGCGCCGGTGAGCATGTCGGACCTGTGGATCACCATGCTGAGCATGATCGTGGGCGCCACGTGTTACGCCATGTTCGTAGGCCACGCCACCGCGCTCATCCAGTCGCTGGACTCCTCGCGGCGGCAGTACCAAGAGAAGGTAAGCGCCAAATGATCACGTTTTGATGCTCGGTGATGACAAGCACATCGTCACGTGAAGATTTGGCGAGAATTCCCATGACTCCAATCAAGGACATTAGCATATTTTTCAGACAACTTTCCGGAATTTTTACGATTTGATGAGCGCTTTCACTCATATCCTGTTTATTGACTTAACGTAACTATGCACTAATCCCTCATGGCCCCCTTTGATGCACATAATCACATTAGCGCCATAAAGCTAATGCTAATTAGAGCTGAGATGGTCTTAAAGTATTATTCGTTTCGCACCCCATCAAAACTCAGCTCATTCCAGAATGTCATAAACGAGATCTATATGAATGCTGCTTGAAAGGATGGATGGACAGACGGATGGATGGCTGGCCACTCCACAAATGTGATTCTTCTCTTCCATTTCACTCATGATGACTTCATGTATGTATTTATCTTATTTTAATGTACCTCCATGGTGATTATCTCGCTACCATCTGGAATTTCCCAGAACACGTGGATGTTCCGGATGTGCTTTGTGCATGCACGCAACAATCAGATAACCCCGGCGAACCCTTAGAACATAACCCCGTTTCGATGTACATACGTAGCGCTGTCGTGCAGGGATTATCGGCATATGTGGATTTAAGATTATGATTGACGAACAATTGAAAAAAAAAAACGCACGAGTTGACCTGTGCGCAGATCATGCATACAGCACAATACATTCATGTAAGCTGTCCTGCTAATCACTGAATAGCAATAATAATAACAATCACAGTAAAAGTAATAATAAGAATAATACAAAGTTAAAGAAACTAAAAAATATAGAAGTCTCTCTCTCTCTCTCTCTCTCTCTCTCTCTCTCTCTCTCTCTCTCGCCCAAATTGCCAATTCTCTTATAGGGAATCGTAAAATCCAACCCATCCCTTTGGTCAGCTTGGGCAATTTTTCTGTAACGCGCTGTTGCAAAATTTACAAATATGACCATAATGTCTTCGTCAGTATGGAAAAGGGAAAAATGCTGTTTTTTTTTTGTTTTTTTTGTTCATAGAGTCACTGTACTTCCATAATTTGTTCATTGCTTCACACATCAGTGGCACAGTGCATTCTAGTGAATATTAATGACAGCAGGTCGCCCACAGCAAACATTGAAAGTCATTGAATTAGTGACATGCCTTTTACTCAGCGTGGATGGACGGTGCATCTGTTCCACAGCAAATCTGCTTCATCCCGTTTCGACTTCATCCTCGTGGCATCTGTTTCTGGGCTTGGACAATTTTAGAGGGGCCGTGAAGGCTCCGTTTTACATCGTTAACGTGCGAGCGTGTTTCACCGCGTTGGGCGTTTGTCATTGTGTTCATCAGCGCAATTGTGTGAACGAAGATGGTCGCTATTAACGTAGCTGTATTGTTCAAAGCTATTTCCCAAAGTGTAACGGTCGGTGACGAACACGAGGCATATAATAATAGGCAAATAATAGTCATCATGTGCATACGCACTGTTTTTTTGTTGTTGTTGTTGTTTTTTTTTTGTGTCAGGCATCTATTTGGACACCTATTAGCAAGGAACAGATCACCATCCTTCACTCTATAGCCCAGATTTTGTAGATTTACTTCCAAATATGCAGTTAAAAGATGAAAAGTTGATAAATATTTTTGTCGTCAGCCACTTTTCCTAAATTCAACTTCCACATACGGTACGTAAAGAGGAATTCAACTATTCTTTACAATAAAATGTTCTATGCAGCCCCCCAAGTCTAAACACTGCATTCTGATTGCGTTTGCGGACTTTGAATTAAGCAGCAAAATCCACCCGTTTTAATCCCCCTCAAGGGCGGCTATTTTGCTCCTTGCTGCCGACTGAAAATGACACCTTAGTGATTCTGTGCACGGCACTTCTCCTAGCACGACTTCTGTCCCACCTTGGCCATTCCAGTCTGGCTGAACAGCCTGAGCTGCATTCCAACTTCTCCCACAAGCGCCAAATAAATTCACCCTCTCCCTCCCGATAAACAATGACCCAAGCTCTTATCAAATGTCTGCAGCCGGGAGAAAGGAATCAATGAGGGACGCCTTGTGAGTTTCTCTGCATCCTGTGCCAGTTTCATGTCGCGGGCGAGGCTTGTGTCACGCTTGCTAATAATACCCATTACCTGTGTTTCACCACCTATGTGAACAACTCCACTGCCAATGGCCTTAGAAGGGAGTTGAAAGCCGGTTACGGGACCCACAGCACGACCACAACTAAGACAATTATGTGAACAACTAGGATAAAAATTCCCTGAACTGAAAATCAGTAATGTGAACTATGACACTACCAAAGGCCCTTTGGTGCACATAAACAGTCAGCGATGTGAACTGCGATGCTAGCAGAAGCCAATTCCGTAAACCACGACTAATGGCCTTTGGCAGGAATAGAAAATCAGGATTCGAAAACAAGCAATGACTGTCTTAACAATGGCCTGAAATGGAAGATGGCTTTTCATGGGAATTGAAACCCGGCCTTTGTAAAGGCAGTTATGCCACAAAGTGCTCTCCCAATGAAATTGGTTTTGTGAATCCCTGCCGCTGTCTGTCACCACGACATTTCCAACGGCCTAAATTGAAAGTTAGTTATGTGAAGCACTTCATGACCAACACTGGGCTTTGGCATGACCTGAAATTTGATTTTGTGGACCCCTCCAAGGTAGTTGTTTGACCAATAATAGCTTTTGATGTGAATTGAAAGTACTTTGTGTGACCCAGTACACTGCCGGAAGTCTGTTATGTGTCCTACAACACTACCAATGGACATGAAGTTAATTAGTTGAACTTTTATCCTAGCAATGACCTAAAGGAAAAGTCAATCATGTTAACTACCAGTGACCGCAATTTAAAGTCAGTTATGTCAACCACTATGTAACAAATAGACTTGACTTGCCACACAACACAAATGGCCTGTTGACCTTACTTCTTAAATGGATGAGTAAAAACGAATGAATGAAATTCACATTTTTCTATTGTTGTTTTTTTTTGGGGGGGGTTTTGCCATAGCTGAGAACAGTAAGCACTGTAACCTGAATATGTCAGCAGGATGTTGCATGTAGCTGGCTACTTCGCATTAAGATCATGGCTTTGCTGGCCATCAGCATTGAGCGACATGCTTGCTTGAAATAATGGCAAATGCAACCTTGGATTGATGTAGCCTCGGGGAGCAATTTGTTTCTATCCCCCCCCAGACTTCACCTCTCATTCCCCCTCCCTCCCATGCCTATTGGACTAAGCAGTCAAAACGCTCGGAGATTGCAACTTGTGTTTTGTGGATAGATCAATGCCAAACTTTTCATTCAGTCATTAGTTCTCTTATTGGGATATTTGTCCATGGAACGCATTACCCGAAACTCATTTGCGTCTTTCTGCCTTTGCTTCCCGCAGTACAAACAAGTGGAGCAATACATGTCCTTCCACAAGCTTCCGGCGGACATGCGGCAAAAGATACATGACTATTACGAACACCGCTACCAGGGCAAGATCTTCGACGAGGACAACATCCTTAGCGAACTCAATGACCCGCTCAAAGAGGTGAGATCGTTACTTTGTACGACATGCTTGTCATAAATTACACACGAATCCATGTCCAAAAAGACACAGCAAGTCTGCAAGACACTTTAATACCATTTGAAATCAAAGGTGGATCTGTCCCTGAGTTTTTCCGATTCCTACTAAAATCAGAGCCGCGAACACCTGACAGGTAGTCGATGGAAAATTGTGAACCATTTGTGTTTTGTCATTGCACTTGGGCCTGAAATTTACAAGCAGTTTTGTGGTGGAAAATTATTTTTTTGTGTGTTTTGTTTTGTTTTGTTTTGTTTTTTGGGGTGTGTGTGATTTATTTTGCGCCAAATCTTTCCCCTAAAAGCATTGCGGTATTGCACAGGAACCGAAAATGTCTGTTCGATATCTACAAGTTTGACGTCAACAACAACGCACGTCTCATTTTAATACTGGGAAAGATCGATAATCATCAGATAAGAGTATGCATGGGCCTCATTGAAATTGATGGTGAAGCCATTGATCGCTTTCCTTCTTTGCGACTCCTCACATCCAAAGGATTACATGAGTAATTACACACGGCAGATATGGGCGAGGAGCGCCGTAAAAAGCCACGCAAGCGTGGCATTCGTGACCGTCTCCCATGCAGACCCATTAAGCACGCTCCCTCGTAGGGTCGAATGCTGCAGACACTCGCGGCGGAAGAAGGACGCGCAGGGGATTTATGATTATTACTTACAATGCGGAAAATCCTGACAGGCTTTTTGTCCACTATGCAGAGTCCACAAAATCTGCGTGGCGACAGCGTCACACAATATAAATGTCCCTCGCGGGACTGGCGAGTAAAGACACAGTGAGTCACACCAAGCGGTTACATCATCATTTCACTGCGAAACACTTGATTTTATGGACGTGCCCAGTTTGAACATCCCTGGCAGGACATTTTAGCGGTGAGGATTCTCTTGCCCCAGTGAAGTACATCTAATCCAGACTTCCCACAGTAACATCCAAGAGCTGAGTCGAGATCGTTGGCTGACGGCCACTTGTCTGTTGTTGGCGCCTCGCCTTCCCAGCCAAATTTGGAAGGAAGTGCGGGGAGAATGGGGGAGGGAGGGTGTAGGGGGGGGGGGGGGTCATAGTGGGAGCGAGGATCCTCTCCACTCAGCAGACTATGCGGAGAATCTGGCATGTCGCTTTATCGCGAGATTAAAGTCATTGCCTACACTCCTGGCTCCAGCAAGTGTGACCACCTGGGAAGCATCAAAACCGCGAAGACTCTGAATAAGCGTCAGAAAACGCAGTGTCAATATAATGTTATTTTGATTTGTCTTATTTGTATTTCGTATTTCTGCTTGCTCAGAAACACGAATCTGTTTTGAATCCGGTAAATTCAATTGTTCACTGCCAGTACTCCAATCTAACAGGGGATGCGGAGAGTAAAATGAATGAGGTAAATTACGGTAAATACTGTGCAAAATGATTGCATGAAAAAATAAAAGCACATTGTTTTTTTTTAACTCGTGAGATCAGTGCTCGCAAAATGCATTTATCAGTAAAAAGAACTGCAGGATCTCCACTTGCGGATGAAAAGTTGGCCGTTGTGGATGGGCACTTGGACAACGTCATCCACCCCCGATCGGGCACCCAGAGTTGTGCCGCACCGTCAGGGGCTGCTATGAAAATATGTTTATGATGAGAATGACAATAATTTGTTCAAGAAATTGATTTCTCTAGTGATTCAGAGGCATTGTCCCACGCCGTTGTCACATTTATGAATGAAATACGACGACGTGCATCACACTCACCCACGGAGCTCAGAATATGTCTGCCTGCGCCTCGGTCACACCTACCAAAATCACATTGCACCACCACATTGTATCCCATATTGTAACTTTTTAAATAGAAAAAGTCATTTTTGTATCTTAATTGTATGTATATATATATTGAAATGGTTGAAAACATTGTATTCACGGGCTCAGTAGGCTTCACCAAGACATATCTCCACCGAGTAGCGTACTAATCTTTCAATATGTTTAGCTCATTATGTAACATAATATCGTGACTGTTCAATTCCCTTGGCACGTGACACATCTCGAAATAGGTATTGTGTACGCAAAGATTGTTCACCGCCGAGAGGCCTCCTTGAAGCATGAAAACTGCTCACGATCCAATTCGTTAGTTCTGCTCCGTGATTGAGGTCATCGCCCCCCCCCGGCTCGCGGCTAGCCATCACGTCGTTAGCTCCAGAGGTTGCGCAGCTCTCTGTTAATGTCTCATGTGTGGCAAAAGGGAGGTGAGGGAGTCAAGCGCACGACACGTGCTGAGCAGCTTTCAATCTGTGCCCCGTTGGGGGTAAACGGAAAACAAACACCTAATCTCTAGCTGGGGGGGGGGGGGGGTCCGAGATGGAGCAGAACTCATCAAGAGCTGACAGCAGTGCCAAAATGTTTTCCTCAGCAGTGCTTTAGAGGTTTTAGGGATAAAGCGGCAATATGCGTCCACTTCATTTTGTGCCGCCCTGATAATAGCAGCTGGAGTGCCAAGCGCTTTTCCAAGTTCGCAATCTCTCCTGGGATCTCATTTGTCGCATGTCCCTGTTTTTTTTTTTTTATTCCTTTCCCGCCAGGAAATTGTCAACTTTAACTGCCGTAAGCTGGTCGCCACCATGCCGCTGTTTGCAAACGCCGACCCCAACTTTGTGACAGGGATGCTAAGCAAGCTGAAATTCGAGGTCTTCCAGCCCAACGACTACATCATCCGCGAGGGTACTGTCGGCAAGAAGATGTACTTCATCCAACACGGCGTCGCCAGTGTCATCACCAAGTTCAACAAGGAGATGAAGCTAACCGACGGGTCCTACTTTGGAGGTGAGATCTTTCGATCACGCTGGTCTTCATTACAGCTCGTGCGCAACTTCCAGTCACTTGTGGGTTCATTTTCGATTGTCCAATCACATTTCAGTATGTGTATGTGTTGCCTTATCAATGTAAACGTCCCGGGGCCTTCAGACTCAGGTTTGCTGGCCAACCTCTGAATGGTTCATAGCTACTTGTACTCGAGTGGGATTCCTGTACATTACATGAAACCATTGAGCAAAATGACATCACAGACATTTCAGGGATCAGGTAACAACCAATCACGGCTCACCTGTTTCCTGAGGGTTGAGCTACTGTGGCATCATCTTCACTCAACAGACAAAAGACAAACAAAAAAAGTCTCCACGTAAACCCGATTATAGTTATAGTTCACGTTCCTGAATTGGTCTTCTGTAAAAACTCCTTCCTGCAGTCATTAACCAATCTACTTTTCAACTATTCTATGTAGCGCCAATGAGTATTCATTGTAATTGGGGGCAACGAGAACACATTTCATCCTCTATTACAATTTTTTTTTAATTTTTTTTAAGGAACTACTTGAAGTGGTACATCATCTCTACATTAACTCACCACACTGCCTCGCTCACCAAACTAGTGCTCAAGCATTATAGAGTTAGTGTACATACTGACGCACGCCGAGTTGCGCCCGAGGCCGTTTGCGTTGGATGCCTCTTGAAGTCAAATTAATGCAGATTCTCATTAGGCAGCGTTGGCCGCTCGTCAGCCCCTCTGCCGTTATGTAAGCGTTCATCTGCTCGCTGGAGGGGGCCGAGGCGCGGATCAGGCATCCCCGAGGACACAGAGGTTGCCCCCGCCGCCGCCCACCCATACCATCATCACCACGTTCACACACAGATACACACTGCGTGATCCCCCCCACCCCCACCCGCACCCCACTCTATACATCCCTGCCGCACTCTTGGCACTGACAAAAAGCGAATTGGACTTTCATTCTGCAGATAACGAGAAGCCTCCTCTCTGCTGTTCTTTTCCTTCTCTCCACATCTCAGTATGAATGCCATCAATGTTTTAAATGTCAGCTGCAGCCCCGCCGCCTCTTGTTTACTCCGACAAAATCCGTGTCGTCTCAGCGTGACGGCAAAGTTTCCTATTTTAAGACGTGCCTGCATATTTTATGCTGAGTTCGAGAGGCGCGATAGAGGCGGGGATTCTAAGAATACTTGCGCTTTGGTGCGGCTCGTGTCTCGCAGGCGAGAATCAAAGGGTGAAATTTGGTTGTCTTTTTCGGTTTGCTACCGCGCGTTCAAAAACTAAGGGGGGGGGGGATGCTGTCAGAAAGTGTCTGCTCATGTGCCAGTGTGCCAGGCTGCGGGGCTTTTCATTGAGCTTCTGCATGGAGCGGACACGTAGAGCAGAACGGCTCATTCAGACGAATCATCCTCTGGATATGACGTCGCAGATCAGACTCCGGATATGCAGCTCGGGTGAAGTGAAGCGTTGAAATAGGTGTGTGCAGCGTGGAGATCGAATGTAGCCTGAAATGAACGGACGAAATGAGCCATCGCGGCGTGGAAATTCGACTCGACACAGATCTAAACATAAAACGTGGACGAAAGTCTGCTAGCTTAGTGCTAACGCATCATGCGCAAATGTCAACGACTGACCAATGAAACCTGCGCTACGATGGCGGCAAAGCAACATCTACAACATCTACAGTTTTAACATTAAATACCTTGTCTTTGTAGCACATCCTCTTAAATATCAATTGAAAGGGATTTTCGTATCATTGCATTTTGTTTATATCCCCACTTTATTGAAATTGGGGTTTGTACACGTGTTTGTCAAAAACAATAAGAGCATAGTGCGTGGTTTTCGCCGTGTTACCTGCCTGTAGCTAGCCACCTGCTGTTGCCCTGCCGCCCAGCTGGTAATGTCACCAGCGTGCATGTGGATGAGCGAGCCCCGCGTCGGTCGGTCGGTCGGTCAGGAACAGCTGGCCAAACGAAGCCAGGCACCTTCCTCGTTTTCTCTTCTTCTTTTTCCTTTGATGATTTATGCGCCGCTGCAGCAAGGGCGAGAAGTAGTCCGCCAAGACGCAAAGCCAAAGGAGGAGGGCGAGCGAGGAACAAAAAGCAGCCACAGGACACCATTAGCATGCTAATGAGCTGGACATGGAGGAGGACAGTAGGTCACGAAGCGACCACGGCCAATGACGCATGGGCCTAGCACAGATAGCTCATCGTCGACAGGGGAAATCACTCCTTGGCCTCCTGCAATGGCAACTAAAATATATATATATATATATATATATATATATATATATATATATATATATATATATATATATATATATATATATATATATTTTAATCATTTCAATGAATTATTGATGGTTAATTTTCTCATAATTTTTCGAAAAAACACATATAAACACTTAAAATCTCTCTAAATATATGAAAGTGAATGATAAAAATACATTCATTGATGACTAATTCCTCCATCGTTGTTTTTTATTGTCTCTTATCTTTTATTTGATATTATATTATTATAACCTAACTTGCACTGGCAGCTGTAGAGACTCCCTGTCCTCACTGGTTTTCTATTTTTGCATTGTCGAACAAATGTCAAGATAGATGTCGCAGACTCAACTCACGCCTTCCCATCTTAGAAATCTTGTTTAAAAACGGTACGTGTTAATTCCACGTTTCATTCCAACATCCGCACCATTCACAGCCCCAGCGTGAAGGTGTTGCTCCGACGTGGCGCACACACACCCTGCTCTCTTTTCACAACACGCTCCTGCCAAAGATCACAGCCCAACTCCGGTGATGAAGATTGAGTTGAGACAAAAGGGTCGCTTTTTTTTAAAAGAAATCTAGTGTTCCAAATCTGTGAAAGAAACGTCTGATTTGGGGTCCATTTAGGCAAATTGTACCCAAGTACGAGCTCTTAAATACACTCCGATCAGCTAGCTACTAGCTGCGGGTGGATAGCTAACACGGCTGAACATTCCTTTCACAGTACAGAGCCGCTACACTAAGTTAATACTTGCCTCCATGGCGGCAAATAAGAAATTCCTCTGACAATTATTGTTATCATAACTGAGGACTAAGAGTAATTACTAAAATAACCCAGGGGCTACAACAGGTAAAGTCGGAGAAGCCATGCTAACCTCGAAGCTATCATGAAATGTGGTCGTGAAATACCAGAGGAAGCGCACTTTTTACAGAAGTCGCAGGAAGCACGTAATAGTAGACTGACTATGAACAGCAACTTTCATCTTTCATCTTTTAAAAAGTATGAATTTTAGAAATGTCCTTAAAATCCTTCCAAAGTCAAAAATATTCACATACATATTTTAGCATGAATGTAGTTTCATAACTGGGAAGTTACGAATACCATACAAGCCAACGCAAATTGAATGTCTGTTTTTTGTTTTTATTTTTTCATCTTTTCTTTTAACTGTGTGGAAAAACGTTCATTATAAAAAATGTGCATAGCTCAGCCATGCAGTTTTCCTCACTCTCGGACAAAATAGAAGGTATGTCTGACATACAATGCTCATTTACAATTTTCCTGGTGAATACAGTGACAAATGGTATAGACGTGCCGACTCGCGGTATTGAGTCAGCAGATCGGCTCATCCAAAAGGGCTCATTCCCTTCACGTTGCGCAGACATGCTTCACGACTAAAAAAGAGGCAGCTCTGTTGGTGCAATGCAGCGATGCGGCGTGATGCTTGACAGGATCCCACTGCATTGCATTAAGAGGCCATTAGCCGTGCGCCGGATGATAAATGGTCTCGGTGTTGCTTAAGTGACAGTTTATTTACACTCAACGCAAGCGTCTCCTTCTGTACCTTCACGTTGAAGGTTCATCTACATGCTAATGTGTACGGACATTTAGCTAAGTCGCAGTCCGCAAATGCCGACTGGCCAATGAAAAGCGCAGCATAGCGCAGAACCACTTCATAGCACTACTTAGCCAGCTCGCATTGTTCATGTTTTATCGAACAACTCATCCTATGCGTTTGTCGTGAAGTAACTAAAAAGACTTAAGTTATGCTACAAATGTGAGGTCAAAATTTGTGTTGCGATCGTTAAAATGTTTGTTTTCCCGTTGCCTTGCAGAGATCTGCCTTCTCACCAAGGGCAGACGGACAGCGAGCGTGCGAGCCGACACCTACTGCCGCCTTTTCTCGCTTTCTGTGGACCACTTTAACGAGGTTCTGGAGGAGTACCCCATGATGCGCCGGGCCTTCGAGACGGTCGCCATCGACCGCTTGGATCGCATCGGTAAGGTCTCCTCACGACGGCGATATCATCCTCCGTCCCGATCTTTTTTTTTTGTTTGTTTGTTTTTGTTTTTGCCTGTCATCGTGCCTTCGTGTCGTCACACGTTTGCCGCCTTCCCAACATGAAAGCATCGTGTCCGCCATCTTCTGCTGCATGTCCTTGTGATGCTGTCTGATGAATTAATATGCGTCTTGGAACCGGCATTAAGCCTTGTAAAGACCCAATTTTTATGGTTGGATTAATTGGGGAGGAAGCGCATGCCGCCGTCCTGGAGGTGGTCGGGGTGCGGGAGGCATTGACCCCGCCCACCCTCAAAAGACGACCGCGAGTGGATGGAAGCTAACCTCACATGCATGTGTTGTGTGGCCCTCTTCCTACTCATCTGCACTCCTGGGTATGAGCAGCACCCCACCCCCAAATAAGAAGGCCTAAATCGGGGGTGGGAAACCTAAAATATGATTTGAATGCAATTTCAAAGAAGCCCCCCACACACAAAAAAAAAAAAAAGCTCATAATACATCATGATAAAAATGTTGTTTGATTGTTGCATCACATTATTTTTTTTGAAATCACGCTGTACAGACCTGGGAGGACTTTATGGCCCCTAATAGGAATAAGGTTCCCCACCCCTGCTCCAAATCAACCAAACACTAAATCAAAGCCAGCGACAGGAAACAGGAAGTCGCTTCAGGCTGGAACGTCCTCACTTTCCCCCTCTAGAATAATCCGGTTATAAACTCAGCCAGAACGGTCCTTGCTTATTTTCAAACATACATCGACAGAACCTGGCCACGAAATAGTCAACAAGGTATGAAATCGAAAGGGGCACATGTATGAAATCAACTGGGCACTGTTTTTCATCAGGGACTTTCATTTGTCATTTGGGTTTTACCGTGATTTTGGATTGGCCGTCGCACTGGAACCTCCAAGGTCGAGCACAATCCAAACGTTCCCAACAATGTGTGCCTGAAAGAAATCAAATGTACATGTGGATTTTAAGAAAACACATTTTTTATTCCCACGGTCATACAAAACAAATCCGTTTTCGGCCATCGTCGCTTCTTCTTGAGATGCTCACCTTATTACCGTACAAAACGAGCCATTTTGTTTGCCGGGCTTCTTTTTTGGCGACATCCATCGCACTGATTACCCCACCAAACACGAAAAGGTGCGCAGGCTCGGCGGCTCCACTTTTCCCCACGGCGCCAGCTCACTCGGCTGGGCGGCTGGAGGCGAGCCCGGCGTCTTCCTCCAACCATACGCTCGGCTCAGCCTTGTTTGCGGCTAATTACGCGCTCACACAAGCGGCCGAAGCACACCGTGTATCCGAGTATTGTCCTCTGTTGCCTTTCAAAAATAGCACACGGTGATTCAAGTCTTAACACCACCCGATGGCGGCAAAAGACTTTTTCAATACGCATGTGCTAATGGGAAGTTTGCAGTGTGCCTATAATGTCGTCAGTGGTGGAGCCGTGGTGTGTATCTACCTCTTCCTGTTGCTTTTCATTGTCATGTCCATGTAATTTGTGCGTCCTTCAGGTGCGTCAATACGAGCGATTGTGGTCTTATTACCTCGAGTTAGCGTCACCGTGTCAGGACACTCTGCTCCGGTGCAACACAACACATTGATTAGCGCCACTCAGCCAAGACGACACGCGTGTTTCACATCATGAAGGCAACCTTTTCTCCTCGGGAACCACGTTGTGTGTCTGTCCTAAGTGCAACTTACCAACCACGCTGCGGCAAAAATATGATTGACTCTTAAATACAAAAAAAATATTTTTCCTCCCCAGAACACGCACACAGACACGCAATTTTTAAATTTTTTATTCATTCCCCCCCCCCCCCCCCCCCCCCCCCCCCCCCCCCCCCCCTTCCCACCCCCCCCCCCCCACCCCCCCCCGCGCCCCCCCCCCCGCCCCCCCCCGCCGCCGTACCCGCGGCCTGGCGA
>CAAKHF010013500.1:27544-45794 GCA_901007745.1 Hippocampus kuda
TTTTAATTTTTTTTTTTCCCCCCCCCCCCCCCCCCCACGCTCCTCGCGATCGACTTGGAACTGTAGCAACCAGGAAGCATCTATTTGAGATGCGTTCATACAGTCAGTAGCACAAGTCCAGGAATGACGGTGGTTGGAACAAGAGGCTGCTAGTCAGAAAAAAAATACAGTATATGTCCGAATATATGCCCAAAAAGGAACAGTCGCATGCCAGGAAAGAACTACAGTACTGTTAAAAGGTTTATCACCCCCCTCGCCCAGTAAAACAGTTAAATATCGAGTCTTGAAATTTATCACTCCAGTTACATTTGTAAAATGACAACAAATATACATCTGGAAGCAATTTGAACATCTGGATTGGATGTAGGACCTGCTACCTGTGGCGTGAATTTTCTCTTGTTTGCATGACAGTATCATGACGTGAGTCCAAGGAGACGGGGTTGGGTTGCATTCGTCACTTCGGAGTAAGGCGTCGAAATTTGTCCGTGTAGCCTTTCGCAACATGATGCCCTTCAAGCTTAGTGAAAATCTGCATTTGCCCTTTTTCCACTCTTCTATTTAAATTTTTTTTAAAAAAAGGAAAAAAAGACAGCCGCCCACTCTGAGTGACACCTCTCAGAGCGGTTTCACTTCCTGTCCCGCCCACCCCCACCACCCAAGAGGGGAGTTTGCCTCATACAAGGGAAGACGCGTGCGTTGTCATGACTGTCTCGTTGCTCTCTCTCTTTCTCTCTCTCCATATTTATATATGAACTGCATTTGGTCACGTGCTTGTCTTGCTCTTCTTGAAGAAGAAAAATAACAAAGAGAAAAAAAAAAGTAACGTGTTGCACATTTGACGTGATCTTTTATCTATCTAAAAATCACCTGACCAGGAGTCCGTCTTGAGACGAGCTCATCTCGTTTTCAAGAGTGTCCTGGCCGACGAGTAGGCACCAGGTAAACACTTCCTTCCAGTTGCAACATTCAAACAGCGGCTTAATTAAAAAAAAAAAAAGAACTAAAATAGTGTTCCAGTAGAGGCTGGCTTAGTTGGACCCGCCGCCCCCAAATTCATCCTCCAAAAGCTTCTTGTCCCCCACCCCCTTCCCTCCTCCCCACTAGGATACATACACATAATTCCAACCATCCACCCGAATTCCCGGATGACGAGGGAGACAATCCAGGAAACAAAGATGCGCCATTCACATGCCATTTTTTTTTTTTCACAGATTAGCCACCCGGATTATTGCACATCTTTTAATTATTTTGCCCAACGGTATCAAAATCTGCAGACTAGTCAAACTTTCCTCATGCAACCTGCCACCAACTTGTTTTTGTTGCATTCCACGACTGACGCAAATGTTTTCACTTTTGCGTGAGTAGAATACAGCTACTTTTTTTTTGTTGTTGTTGTTTTGTTTCAGTCACACATTCCAACTTAAAAGAATCACCAGTCACACACGTCCTTGGACAAGAACAAGAAGCCGATTTTCTGCAGCGTGACCATTATTGAATCAATTTATGACTTTGTGCTCCGAATAAAGGCGGAGTTCTCCTTAAAAACAGGGGTGAGGAGCCTTTTGTATTTATGCGGCTCGCGTTCCAGAATCAAAAGGCCAAATGATTTTCATTTACAAATGCTCCAAGTATATATGCATTAGTTTTGGAATATTTTGCATTGAATCAATATGGCCTCGGGAGGACTCTCCTGATCGGAGAAAAGTTTCCCCATCCCTGCCTTAAAAGAATGCTAACGAAAAATGACAGTGTTGTTTCAAAAATAACATATTTGTATCGTTGATTGTTTTTAATGAGACACATCGACCATAATTTCAATCATGTTTGTCTTGATGCTTATGTTTGTTTGTTTGTTTAGCATGTGTTTTCTTCTCATTTTTTACCAGCGTATTCATATTTGGTTGTTGTTTTTTTTTTTGCCTGGTTTGATTTTGGAGGGTTTATTTAAGTGTTATTTGTGTGGTATGTATCCGAGTATGTTTTTTTGGGGGGAGTGGTGGGGCGGTGCTCATGTGTGTATTTAAAGGGTTTTATATATTTAGTCCTAAAAGTTATGTTTTCATCATCCTTTTTTCCCCTCATTATTTAGTGTAACTAATAAGATATAATTTTCCATTTTTTCTTTTTTTTCTGAGTAATCCTTTCAAATTAGGACAGAACTTTGTTGAAACCTTTTCTGAAAGGTAAATAATCAATCAGTTTGAATCAGAGATGCAAGTAATCTTCCTTTTTTTGCACTGACTCCGCACTGACTTTTCTCTAGCACATAATAGTAAGAATAATTATTATGACAATATAGTATTAATATAGTTAGATATTTAGTAATAATTATATAAGGATTAGGTTGGGCAACAGGTCAAATTCTTTTCAGAAACGTCATTGCTATAAATTGCATCCATATTGTAAATGTTTAAAAACTAACCATTTGCAAACCTGTTGTGCTCAAAAGGTAAATACAAATGAACAGCACTTTAGGATTGATTAGTTCACACACCAAATTTTGCAGTGCCAAAGATTCAGCAAGTGAGGCAGACCGAAAATTGCCTCCCTCTCCTCTCCAGTGATCTTTTTTTTTTGGACGCCACATATTTTGTTGTCAAAGCTGCCGTGTGAGTGGTATCAATTATTTACTGTTCTTCCAATCCGCAGAGCTAGATCCTGTCACCTTTAAAAACGCCATAAAAACGGCCTTGTAAGTCAACGGGTAGTCGCTGGTGCTAGCTGTAGCCTGTAGCGAGAAACCAGAGTCCACAGAGGTGACATCAATCCTTCTAAAAGCCAATGTCATTTTGTTAGCTTACCGGCGGCCTTGAGCAAGGAAAAAAACCAAATATATGCCGTCCGAGCGGAGAAGCGTTGAGCCCTTCCAGGACGGTTGGAGTCTTCACGATGAAGTGACTGAGGCAGAAGCCTTGAGCGCACTTATCGTCCACTCCGTCTTCTTTCGCCAGCCACGTTTATGTCCCGGGCTGTCGATAAGCTCGGCCCACAGCGATCGGAAAGAAATAAATGCGAAAACAAAAAAATAAGTGACTTGCTTCCTGTGCCCGTGGGCGCAGCCTGCCCTTTATGGCGCATAATTAGTCCGTTTCCAATTAGAATCAATTGTATTTATCAAGCCCCAGGGGGGCTCAACGGTGCGTACGACACCCACTGCGGCGAGTTCTTTTTAAAGGCTGTATGGGAGGAATTATGCGAGTTCTAATTGAATTGTGCGGTCCAGACTTACTGTTTCATCCATTAATATGAACGTCACCTCAAAAGCACTCTGTCGTAAGAGTTGGACAATAGACCTTTTTTTTTTTCTTTTTGTGACTTTGTCTGAAGAAGTGGAAATCGTAGGTGGTGTCCCCGTGTGACGTGTGTGAAGTCTTTGTGGTTTGAATAGACTGTGACTTTCAACGAGACTTACGTGTCGTTTGTCGTGAGGGAAAGTGTTCCGAGTGGTGACGCGTTTGCTGCGACTCATCAGTATTCCGAGTTGCGTCAGCACTTTTCCGACCAGACGACGCCACACGTAATCTTTGTCTCCTTATGTGTCCTTCACCCTTTCCTCTCAGAGCCCCACCCACACCCCCCCATAGTCTCCCATCGCCACCATCGCCGTTCGGTGTACTTCACACTTCACGTTCCATACAAGAGAGTTTAGTTGAAGAGTCAAAGGTGCAGTTTGAAGACCTTACAAAATTTGCATGGCCATCACTGGTCAAGTCCAGTGGTGGCAAAACGACTCGCACGCTTAAGACACCGAGTTAAACTTGAGTCAAATGAGAAAGGTACAGACTCTGGAGTGCGTTTAGGTGCAAACGGTTGAAGGTACTTTCCACTCTCGAGTACGGTACCCATTTCGATAGCTGCCTTGGCAAAATGGAAAAGAAAAATCTTGTGACATGTCAAGTCACCAAGAGCTAGCTTGCGTTGACACGGACTTTTATGCAATCAAATGGTGTCCCCGGAGCTTCACTAACTTTGTGCGCTGACGAACAAAACATCCTAAATGAGGTCATGGTAACAACTGGAAAAAATAAATCTTAACATGAGGTGTTTTGGGGGTTTTTTCAAATGATACTCCAAAAGCTGTTGGTTATTAGGCTGGCACAAGAATCGCTCTTGTAGCCGACAAGATTCAATTTTCTTCAAGGAGAGCATTGAACGAATTCGCTGTTGTGAATTTGGTGCTTCCTGGTTCATATACGCCCATGTTTTGTTTTTTTCCTCGAGATCTCAACCAGACTACAGATGTGCTTTCACATAATCGGGAGTCAAAGTAAATGATCGGAAAAGCACTCGGTTCAAATACAATGCCTGAAAATTTCCGAAGGTCCGAACGAGAAGTGTTGGCACTCGGTTACTCGGCACCGGCGCTCAAGTCTTCAAGCTGCATCTCAATCTTATTTGCCGTTCCCTGTTGGAGTGCTCGCCCTCGGCCAGGCCAGCTCACCTCTCTTGACTGCTCCTCAACAGGGAAGAAGAACTCATTGTTGCTGCAGAAGTTCCAGAAGGACTTGAACGCCGGCGTATTCAACACACAGGAAAACGAGATCTTGAAGCAGATCATTCGCCAGGACCGGGAGATGGTGATGATGGTGGACCGCAAGCAGTCGCTCAGCGGGATGAACTCGACACCGATGTCCGGCAATTCCATCATTAACTCGCCGGCGCAGCCGCCCTTCGCCGCCGCCTTTGGGATGAGTCAGTTCCAGCAGTCGTCGGTACCTTTGACCTACAGTGCTTCAGCTATCGCCAACGCCTCCGCCGCCCGCATGCTGCCGGCCGCCACCGCCGCCGCCCTCTACCCCGCCGCCAGCGTTTCCCACCTGGGTTCGTCCTCGGCCAACCCGCAGACGCCGCTCCAGGGGGCCATCATGTCGCCGTGCTCTTTCACGGCCGCCATGTGCAGCCCGCCGGTGCAGACGCCGCTGGCCAGCCGCAGCTTCCAATACGGCTCTCCCACGGCGTCCCAGCTGTCGCTCATCCAGCAGCCTGTCGGCCAGCCGTCTCTCGCCGGCCAGCAGTCGCAACTTAGCCAGCAGCCGCCGGTGTCGGCCGCAGGCGGTGGCTCGACGCAGCAGCAGCAGCAGTCTCCGCAGCAGCAACATTCTCCGCAGCAGCAGCAGGTCCCTTCGCCCCAGCGAGGGGACGTTCACAAAAGCACGCAGGCGCTGCAGTCCGGCAGCTTGAGTCGAGACGTGCGACACTTATCGGCCTCGCAGCCGTCCCTGCCCCACGACGCGTCGCTTGGGCCGCGGGCGCACCAGGCCTCGGGCGACTCGCTGGCCTCCATCGCACCGCCCCCGGCGACGGCAGCGGTGGCCATCCAGGGGTTGAGTCTCCAAAGCGGCATCCGCACCACAGTTCCCCAGCGGGTCAATTTGTTCCGGCAAATGTCATCAGGGGCCCTGCCACCTGTGCGCTCCACATCGGCGGCCGTGGCGGCGGCGGCGGCGGCGGTCTCGACGTCATCGGGCCAGCACAGGGAATCCCCCGGCTCTCGGAGAGATTCTGTCCTGAGCAGTACGGAGACTGAGCAAGACAAAATGCGCTTCGCATCCAATTTATGATCCTTTTTCCCTTTGCTTTTGGATTCTTTTTATTTTAACCATGGAGGAGCTCCAAACTACTTTGGCATTGTTTTCTCTTCTCAGATAACCTCATTGAAATCGTGTACATACGGAGCCCGTGTATGATATTTTAGGAACATTGTCACCCTACTTAAGAATGTATATTATACAGATAATCTTTTTCTTTTATGCCATAACTATGACTATATACACATCTGGTATATGGCCTCTGTGTATGCGGGTGTGGGTGTGTGAGTGTGTGTGTGTGTGTGTGTGTGTGTGTATATATACATATATACACACACACACACACATACAAATATGGTACAAATGAGAATGTTGGGAGAATTGGCGAGTGCATGCGACTGCGTTGAAATCCAATTATAAAATATTTCGCAATGGCAATTGGAAAAAAAAAATCTGTAGTCAAAAAAAACATGAGTCTTCCTTTCTGAGAAATATAATGAATTATATACAATGTATGAATTTTTTATTTATATATATATATTTATGAGTTTGGGTTTTTTTGTTTGCATTACGGATTGTGACTTCCTTTTCCACCGAGGAAGAGGAGAAGCAGCGTTCAGCGCCACTGTGGAATTATACGTGCAAAGTAAACACTTGCAAATCGTCTTTAAAAAAGAAGAAGAAGAAGGGAAAAAAAAGAACAAACAATCAAACAAAACAAAGCACACGCCCCCCATGAAGGAATTTTCTGGACTTTCAGAAACCAACACCGTACAGAAAAGTGTAAGCAACCTCGACAGTGTTAAGGGAATGAATAACAGAAAATGCTGCTTTAAGACACGCGTGACAGATGGACGAAAGGACGGATGACGGGTGCGTTTGTTTTCTATTCCTCATTTGGGATGGTTGAAGTGTGACGTAACGACAAAAGAGAAAAAGAAAGCTATGTGTATATTTACAATATTTATAAACTAAAGAATTATCACCATTATGCAATAGACTGTGACATAAAAATTACCTAATACGTGTGCTGTAAATAATTTTTGTAGAGCTAGTATTTACAGATACTGTGTGGTGCATTCTCTCTATCATAAACAAATGTCTTACTTCTGTCGGGGAACCTAGCTAACCCACCTGCAAGCGACAAAGCTGACAAACGAACCTTAATGAAAAAAAAAAAAAATTATAACAATTAAATGCAGCATGCCGACAAACAGGCTCAACGAGAATCCCATTTTGCTCAAAAGTGATTTTCTTTTTGTGATATGTTCTTTGACACATTTTTTTAATACCTTGATTTAGTTTTGCCACACTTTGGACGTTAAAAAAAAAAAAAAAATTTGAACAGGTCTATGATGAACTAACTAGTTTCCACATACATTGGCTGTTTTGCTAAATTGAATGTTGTTCTCATTATATATTTCCTTAGCGTTTAGCTTCCAGTTAATTTTAGTCTCAGAGCTGAATCGCAGCACATGCTATTGACGTCATACGAACGACATGACGTCAACATCAGTTGGGGGGGACCAAAAAAAACCAAATGAATGGTAAAAAAGGTTCAGGGAGAGATGGTGAAAATTTTAGCAACTTTAGCGAGATGATACAGCACCTAATTTGTAATCATATTTGGTTTTTTGTAGCATCTGTTCAATTTCAGTTATCTAGCGCTCTTCACAATACATGATAGATGATGATTCTTCCAAAACACGTTCGACACAACTCTCACCTCAATGTAAAATAAAAAAAAAAAACAGAACAGCAAGTGCCAGTTAGTTGCCGGGTACCAAAAGCATGTAAACAGTCAACGTTCCAATGGAGGGTTCAGGGTTCATGTTCGTTTCAGACGAGTCCCCCCAAATGTTTTCCGAAAACAAAAGTACTACACCCTAATGGAGATATCCCGTCACTGGATTTGACGACGTTCATGACTTCTATTCTTCAATTCTCATGTTCTTCTTCTCATTTTATTGTTGAGGCTGCTACTTCTCATCGCATTCAGTCTATGACGACACGTTTATCCGAAGATTTGGATTCAATTCTGAACGAAACAACCACCGGGCCGTTTTTTTTTTCCCCCCTCTCAAATTTCGAAACAATTCAGGACTTGAAGCTTTATCAAAAACAAAACAAAAAAAAAGGCTGCAGAGTGCTGCTGTTTGCATTAAGGTTCTATGTCTCATGTAAATCCTTCCCCTTGGGCTCGCATACGCTAAACCAACCCAAAAACAGACGCAGAAGCGTCCAAGCAAAGATCCGGTTCAAATCCGATCGGGCGGGCCCTCTTTCTGGCTTCCGGCGTATTCCGTCAATCGGGTGGTGAAGCTTATCCGAGCCCTTCCGGGAATGTGCGTTTGGCTACCAGTTTGTGTCGATACTGTACTGATATGATCCCAACGTCGCCGTCAATGAAAGCATGCACTGTCACAAAAAAAAAAAAATCAAAAAAAAAAACAATGTTGACG
The DNA here is from genome assembly GCA_901007745.1 of Hippocampus kuda. Classification (NCBI taxonomy): domain Eukaryota; kingdom Metazoa; phylum Chordata; class Actinopteri; order Syngnathiformes; family Syngnathidae; genus Hippocampus; species Hippocampus kuda. The sequence goes on from CAAKHF010013500.1 coordinate 35,535, forward strand.
TTAAATGTTGTTTGATTATGTTCATTGTGCGTCCGCCTCGGTGTCGTCTGTGCGAGCATCGACTTTTCACACGGACATTCTTACGTATTTGTGCCTAAACAACAGCCATGTTCCGCCCTTCTTCGGTTCATCCTGACTTTCCTCTTTGACCCGTTTTATGTCTCTTGTGTTTTTTGTTATTGTTTTCTTCAGACGGGAAAGGACTTTGCGACGACGGCCAAATGTCTCACGGCATCCAGCTTTTTCAAGCAGCTTTCTTTTCTCGTATTCACGCTATTATCTACAAAGTGGATTTTTTTTGGGGGGGGGGGCGGGTGCAATGCAATCTTAACGCAAGTAATATCACACACGACAAGATGTACTCATGGCGAGCACCTTTCTTACCTTTTTTTGTTTGTTTGTTGTAGCTAGCTACTGATGTTTGTGTAAGGAAACCGGCCAAAGCAAAAAAAAAAACAAAAAACGAATTGTTTTGCTTTACAAATTGCACTTTTCCAGTAGAAAGCTGAACATATATTTTTTTTTTTGGGTGGCAGATTTCCAACTCGAGCACTTAATCGTGAATCTGCCGTCGTTCCATAGGAATGAGTGATGATGCATTGCAGGACTGTTTTATTTTTATTTTTTTGCCGTTTTAATTTTTTTTTTTTTTTTACATATACTTGCCTTCGGAGGGAGTGCTTCCCAGCTATGTGCTTTCATTTTTTTTTTTTTTTTTTTTTTTGCCTTTCCTCACTCTACCGATCACAGCTACCAGACGGGCATTAATGGTGACGTAACAAGCTTACACATTAGAAGCGTAGAGACCCTCAACAAGCCAGCACATATGTTTGTATTTATATTCTCGATTTGGTTCCATTTTCTTTTTTTTTTTTTTTCGTCGTCGTTCGTCGGTTTGTTTGGTTTAGGCGGAAGAAATATAGAGATGCAAAAAGATTTTCCGCAGAGGACGAGAGCCACATTTCAGTTTTCGTGAGTTTCCTCGCGGAGGACAAGAAAGATTAATGTAAACTTTCTTACAACAATATGCAGACAAACAGTGTTTGTCAAAAAATCCTTTTGATTTTTCTTTTTGGTTTCGTTTTGTTTGTAAATAAACCTTTAAGATATAGAAAATAAACGACATATTGTCATTTCACGCGAGTGTGTGTCATGGTCTTGTGGATGCGGGCGAGTCGCGATTGAATCTATCGATGGTCGGGAGAAGGTTCTGAAAGAATCAGCAGTTCCGGCGAAATATCGGAAATGCCTCCGGGAAGGGATTTCCATTCATTACCTTTCAAGTTCCAGGACCAAAGTCGTAAAGCTGCCTGCCCCAAAAGACAAATTCCCTCTCTCGCAGGTCAAAGGATTGATTTCTTTGTTGGGAGCGTCAACAGCAAACGACTCAGAACTTGTGTGGCATAAAGCTCCCAAGGCTCGCTTTGGAACGACGCCGTTGCTTTGCGGCTGCCGCGTTATCACAGGAACAACAGGGCCTCATTTGGCCTTAATGAAAAGTCATTGTATGCACGGGAAATTGATTCTTAAAGCATGCGGCGCTTCAACTTGTCCTCACATTTTGTCTTTGTCACAGAGGGATCATTTCCTTCCCTATTCTGAGTTTAGCAATTCCATCCAAGGAGCTTTTGAATATTAAAACAATACATCAAGTGTCTTTTGAGCTTGGAATGCGACAGCAGCAAACAAACACATTGTTCTCAGCTGGTTATTAGCCGACTCTTTGTTTTGAAGTTTTGAAATTCCACCCTTTTTTTTTTTTTTAGCCTGCAGTAACGGTCTTTAATCAAGCTAAGTGACCTTGTTAGCATGTCTCAACACGGTTAATGGAACCAAATTAAAGACGCCAAGCTAACAAAACAGCGCTAGTCATTAAGTTCTTAATTGGACACTCAATGAAAGACTTTCTACCGTGGAAGATTCATTACGAGCGTAAAAGACTTTTGACTTTTTCCTGTGTTTCGACTGGTGAAATTTGACTTGAGAAAAATAAATCGATGTTCACAAATTGCTACTTGACACAGAGCAGAAAACGGAGCAAACCTTCCATATCTAGAAAATCTTAGTAGTAGTAGTCAGTTGTTGTCAAGGACATCGCGCATGTTAGGAATGTTGGTGGCTAAAAAAAAAGCTTTTGGAAAGCATAAGATCTTTAGGACTACATTACTTGTGCACAGGACAATTCTTTTCCGACTGTACCTTGGGATCCTGCCTGTGAAGATCCCAAACAGAAGCATGACGAAACTCCCCGGGTTTGATATCCTGCCACAGAGTGACACAGCTTTCTCTGCAGTTATCCAGGGACCATATGGCTCTTTGCAAAGAGCATAGCCTGCTACCCGTACCCCCCCCCCGGCCCCCCCGCACCCCCTTGGGACACTTCCTTGTGCTCTTTCCGGATCCACAAAATGGCAGGCGAACCCCATTATGATTCCCTCTAGAACTGTGTCACTATTTTAACAAGCTGCGAGGTTCCGGAGCACTTCGTGACCGAGGCGGCTGAGCCCCGCTCGAAAGGTGAACGATGAACGAAAGCTCGGGTGGGCCGCTGGGAAAACCACATGGTGCCGGCCTTCTGTTGGTTCTCCATCTGCACTGGGAAGTACTGAGGTAAGCTTTTTGGCAAACATTCCTTCATACTACATTCGACAAAACATACACTTACCTTTTTTTTAAGTTATCATTCTGCATGAATTATGTTGTGATGTTAAAAGAGAAAAATCTCTGTGAGAATGCATTCCTTTGGGTGCAAATTGGAGGCGTGTGCAGACAGCTGTGTGATGTACGTCTTCGTATTTCACTCATAAATATAACACCAGCGTGGGACAATCCAACGGAATCATTGTAGAAATAAATTCATGAAAGGAGTCACACTTAATATCATCTAAAAAATGTTTCTATTTATATAAAGTAGGGCCTGTCATCATAATTAGTTTTTTTTTTTTATGCAATTAGCTTTTAGATTCAGCTCTTGGCAACCTGCGACGTCATATTTTCCACTCCTTTGATTGGTTGATCGGAGCTGCTCCTCAAAACAGGATGATTCATAATTACAGTTTTCACAGGTGTGCACTGGCGGACGAAAGTCAGACATGATCCAAATTTCATTTTCAAGGCGTATATTTCCAGTTAAAGTGAACTTTTCCACTTTAGGTCGGCCAATATTGTGCCTGGGCCACTTGTAAAAGGATGTCTTTGCCGCTCCCGAAGCAACGACAGCTAGCTTGGCTCTGGCTACTCAGCACAACGAACGAAAGAGAATGGATGTCGTCTATAAATAAGCATCTCTGGTAAGTACGACGTTTTTTATTTCAAATATACATTTTTGTCATGTTATTGGATACATATGAATTGTGAACTGCTTTACCGTAGTGTCGAAGTTTGAAGTTGATGTTTTGGAAGAGAAAGGTTCGATTATGTTTCGTGCTATTAGTAATAATAGTATTCTTCCTCAAAAAACATAAAATGCGTCCTTCTCTCTGTAATACCTTGTGGTTTTTCCTGTATATTATTTTTTTTCGACGTTGTAGCGGTGTTGTTAAAAGGTTAATTAAGACATTTAAGAGTTTATTCCTTTCTTTGATCTTTCTTCCTTTTTTTTTCCTTTTTTTTTTGTGGGTTGGCGTGCGGCAGCCAGATGCGCTGCGAGCAAAGTTGACCTTTGCAGCCAGCATCTTGCCTTCACGTTGCGTTTAACCTCGCGTGTCAAGGCCCGCCATCTCTGCTGACCTCCGCACGGAGGTTGCGGGCTTCTTGTTATCTCGCGACCCTCAAACCCGCACGCACACATCGTTTGTGTGAGAGGAATCGTAGATCCGAGCGGCATCACTGCGGCTGCACAAAGAGGGAGACAAAAGCGTTTTCCTCCTTGTGAGATTTGAGCACAGCGAACAATCAGATTGTGCTGATGCGGCCACAGAAGATAACTAGCCAGGAAGTTATTGCGACGTTAAAATGGCTTTCAGACGGGGTGTCCAAACTTTTTCGTTTGAGCGCCGCTTACAGAAAAATGGAAGGACGAAAGGGCCACTTAAAAAAGATGTACAGTACTGCCTGTCAACATTTTTTTTCATCCTTGCTACTACTTCTAATTATTATTGTTTATGTTGATATTGGTGAACCAACAAAAACACCAGACTCCACAGCCATGTGACACCTAAAGCTTCCTGCGTAACAGTAAATAATCCCGCCAGGGCTAAACCTCCTGCCAGATTAAAGCAAATCCCCACCCTGCCCGTCAATTCCACTTTTGATTGGCCTATCCATGACTTTATTAACAATCTCATGATCATATCGTGTGGGTGGGGGGCAAGTACACCCACGGGTCCCGTCTGCTCACCACACGTCTGCTTGGATGTCACTGAGACGTTTGCATGCACAAATCTGCCTGGTGTTATGAATCGAATGACCTTTGTCTAAACTGCAATCCCGAACCGTCTGTTATGCCGCATAAGCTTCCATTTCGCTTATTGTTTTTATTTTCCTCCCTAAAATAAATCTGAAAGGGATCTGCTGTAATTCCATTATACACGTTTATACTGCTTCATGTGCTTATATATATAATGTGATTTGATTTTTTTTTTTTTTTTATGGCTTCTGGAGCAATTATTGTGCCCTGTGAAGTCTGCCTAGTAACAAGTGACACTGTCAACCCCTTGTAAGGGACGGAATAATATTCAGTCACAAGTGAATGTTGAAAAGTGGCTCACTCCCTAATCAAGTGCATGTCCTAACCCTTAAAAAAATCCAATATATTTTTCTACCATGTATGATATGTGTTTATGAACCTTCTATTGCGGTCTGGGACAACTTGGCCTCTGATTTTTGAGCCAAGTCATCTCCAACTTGATGGGGCCAAGATTGTATTTATTTTAATCTGTAAACTCCCCAAGTCATATTGTGTTCTTCAGTCGGATGCTTGCATGACAGATGGCCAATCCAGATATAATCTGAGGCATTAAGGTCACACTCGCCAAGCCTTATTTCTTTCCTTCTTTCTTGTTTTATGAATTAATGGCGTCATCATTCATCTTGAGAAGCCCTGATGCATGCGTGCGGTCTCCTTAGGTGACCTGAGCTTTTCTTCTGCTCACTGACACAAAAATTCTCCAAAGAAAAATCCGCACCGTCGACCTTTCGAGGACCACCAACCCCAAACACGTCTGACGTTAGATTGAAATCTATATCAATGTTGTTACACCCCAGCCCTCTGGGTGGCGATGTACAAAATAAAGTGTGCTCAATCTAGCATACTTTTTCACCACCACAGCTCCATCTGCTGGAGCTCGTGGGTCACTGCGCTGCTTGACCCAAATACATGTGGACTGTGATTATAATGAATGGGAAAACAGTCAGAAAGTGTTGACAAACTATAAAAGAAGTCATATGAAAACTAATCATTAAAATGTGGATTTTGCGATATTTGTATAATTGAATGCACTGGCCGATACGTTATTTGTAAAAATTAATTGAATGTAAATATCCCAACGATGAGCCCACTTTATTTCTTCTATTAATTTTCCACGAAGAGTCGTCTGGATTTTATCTCAATAAATGCGCCGTGATGAGTCATTCTCCAGTAAGCCTTGAAATTCCCGCGTGTTGACTTTCAGCCGTCCTTGTTTGACTTTGACCCCCCCCAAAATATTTATCCACCCTTCCCTCCCTCTGACATTTTAAAACGTTGAGTGACGGGTGTGAAGACTGAATCAATCACAAGGAGAAAAGTGCAAAGACTTGAGGGAGGTGTGGCCGGTGATTGACAACTAGCTAAACAAGACCAACCATTAGGATTGTTGATGTTGTCAAAAGTGACCATACGTTTCCTCATTTTGACTTATTCCGCTCATCTTTAATGGGACACTCTCCATCACATCTGTTTTACTTGCTTGACACTTGCTGGTTAAATCGAAAGTCATTTGCGCACTTTGCAAAGCCAAATTCAAACACCCTATTAGTTGTAAGTCTTTGGCGTAGCATGTTAGAGGATAATACCCTGCTGTAGTTACCTTCACGGGGCATCAAAAACCAACACTGCTGGAGTTTGGTGCCCATGGGCGGAACTAAACCTGTCAGCGAGAAGTTTGGAGAATTGTTTCCATGAGAAGAATTACAGGAATCTGTTTTGATCATTTTGTTGAACAGTTATACGTTATAATAGAACAATTGTATTCAGGGACCAAGGAAAGCTATTCCAATGGTGTTTACTTTTAAATATAATTTGATTTGACATTAATTCCAAGATTTCACCCAAGTAAATATCTGCTACCAATTTATAATGATTGACAGCACTTCCATAGACTGGATGGCCGGCTAGATGTAGAAATTCCCTTTTTGTTCGGATATTATCGGATGAAAATATTCTCAAAAAAATTCTACTTGCCCTTTTTTGTTTTCTCTCTGTCAATAATACATCATCATCCGTATATTTTTTCCCCTACCATGGAATTGTTCACATCATCTGGATGTGCGCTACCTTAACCCCACGCCAGCTGCAAGCCAGTCAGCTATGTGAACCACTGCATGACCAATGGCCACCCGAACCATTTATTTATCAGCTTTCTCCTCATCCGGATCACCCCGATCCACGACGTGCCCCTTGGGCTACAGCAACAGCCTGGGTGAGAGTCACGGCAGAGCGGAAGAAGACATTAATCGCATGGGAAAAGCAAAGCACACACACAAAAAAAAAACTTTGGCGGCAGAAAATCCTCTTGTATAACAGCGTGGTTTTTTTTTCCCTGCGTTTTTTAAGATGTGGTGTTTTGGCAGCGTTGTTTAGGATCTGTGAAATGTCACATTAGCGCAAAGAGGCCTGCCGGAAAAAATCTCCTAATTCACATTTTCCCTGCATGGATTGCCTCGTTGCCGCCATCTGCTCATCGGGCATCTCCAGCCGCAACCACATTCTGCCCGTCCGAAGGAATTAAAGCAGATAACTCACTTGGGACTTTTCGATCATAAATATTCTTGTTGGAAATGTTAAATTGTCATCGGAAATTAAGTCGTAGGATTACGTTTTGTTTTGTTTTTATGAGAAAAGGTTTCAATATGATGTTCAAAGTCAGTGAATGCTATTTTTCGCCTTCATAACACAGCAACATCATTCTTATATTCTGACTTGATTTTCATAAAATTTTGAAATATTCACCTTTTTTTTTTTTCCTAGGACATTCCAAAACGAACCCTGGGATTTCTGTTCTGTACGTGGTCACAAAAGCCTCAAAGGAATTCTTTCCTGTTCTCCGCATCTGATATGATACTGGAAGAGGAAGGATGATTTCAAAGGGTACGTTCGTACAAGTATGTGGCCAAAAAAAAAAAAAAAGAAAAATGGGCGGGACGCAGTGATCCCAAGGACAGCGGGACGTTATTGATATTGATCAGAACGCGTGTAGTTATGTGGAGGTGGTTTCCAATCTGCCGCTTGTTGTCACCAGCTGGTTAAATCGGCTTAGGGATTTTTTTTTTTTTCTTGTCTCAACAATTGGGCTTCCATGTTCAACTTTAATGACAATCAAAGTACAATGTTAGCATCATAAAAGCTTCTTTTTTTTTTAAACAGTCAAGGAAATGTCTCAAGTTACATCAGTTATAAAAATATATCTGTAGTATGTCATGAAATTGACGTGCTACCTTTTGGTCATACAAGGATTTTTTTGGGTTCACGTTGGGGGGGGGGGGAGATATTTTGCAATGTATTTGTCATCACAAAACAACTTTACTGTTTATAATATTCCAACTTTTTTTGAACAAGAGGGAAAAAAACTTAAAATCTTCTAGTCCAACTAAAAACAAAAAGAAAAAGGCATAATATTATGACAGTAAAGTTCAAATATTACAAAGATGAAATCATAAGAGGCAGCAGATGAGTCGCCGGCTGCGCAAATGATGCCAGTGAATTGAGAGACGGTATCTGTGTACGTGCTGCAGGGAAACCACTGAAGCGTTGAAATGACAGATTTTCTTGACTCACCCGCTGTCGAAGAACGAAGAAGCAAGAGTTTATTGTCACAAAATTACACCTTCTGTCTTCTGTTAAGTTTGACTGCAACCTGATTTAAACGGCGGGCCGACCGTATTTCCACTCTGTTTGGAGTGCGTCGGCAAATTAAAATCCATGCATATGCATGTGTTTGTTTTCACGCACCGCTAGTGGTTTTAATCTAAAAATCCATACTGATGGAAAGACTGAGCTAGCGTAGCACGCTGCGATTTTAAACTGCAGTAAGAGGATCATGAACAACGAGCGAGGACCGACGAGTGCACAGTCAGTCGAAGGTAATGAAAAAAGAATTAGTGGCTTTATTTGAGCATTAAAAAAAAAGAGAGAGAGAAAGAGAGACACACTAAACACGAGTTACAATGCTCCCGGCTGTGTCCTTTCTGCACTGAGCAGCATGCTTTAAAAAAAAAAAAAAAAACACAAACCTAAGTGACCTTGATGCCGTAATGATATCAAGATGAATAAATAATACAGAATGTCCCACACTTTTCACGTCCGCTCAGCTTGATGGCGAGCTTAACGTGTTCGTGAGTGTGTGTTGACGCCGAGACAAGTTAGATGAGTTTGGCAAGGTGACGCATGCTGTTGCCGTCAGTCAGCTAGCAAAGAGCCATACCGCTCTTGTCTGCACTGCACTGGTGATTTCCTCATCCCAAAGTTAACAACCATGGTGGGTACACCACAACAAAAAATGTCAACGTCTCAATTACTCGTCCCGTGCCCAAAAGACGTCTCATGCTTTATACAAGTCGACTTATTATCTGGTGTGAGGCCCACTCTTCCCTGAAGGGCAGCCCCCCCAGGTCACCGAGGCTCTAGGGTGCACAGTTTCAAGCCTCTACATGGCGACTCAACTTGATCCCACAAGCTTTCAATAGGATTCAGATCTGGCCATTCCATTTGAGGTACGCAAATGGAATGGCCAGTTAAATAAAACCGCTAAATAAACCCCAGACTGTATATCGCATAACATATACAGTATGTGCACAAGTGCGGTGATGATGTATGTTTTAGAGTGAAAATGCTTGCTCCGTTGTCATCCGGTGGTTTTGCTAAACAAGGCCACGGCGACCAATTGTGCCCCTTTACTTCGCTCTACTATATTTCAGCCTGTGAGGCTTCGCAGCGTCCCTCGTTATCGGCCAGCTCAGGTTGCTGAGGCATGGAAACAGGTGGAAGGTAAATGGCACAGCGTCGCCACTGCGGCCCGCCGGCACCGTGACGCACCCTGCTCGCACTAAAAGCTGTCATCCATTTTGTGGCCACTGATGACGAGGGTGCTGAAACAAGAAAGAGGGATGAAGGAGACAGGAGGGATACTGAACTCTTAGCTGAAAGAGTCATCTGGTGGAGGGAGGCGGTACTGCAGCTACATACTTAAAACTTGCTTCTGCTGGCATTGATGGAGGCAGTTTGAGCGTTTATTCAATATCCGTGATATACAGCTAATGGTCCAAATGCTAGTACACTGAAAGAATGTACTTGTTTTTTTTTAAATGTTTTAATAGTGACGAAAAGGAGCGTAGTAGTACATGAGCCGTATCAACAATATCAAATCAGTGGTCAAACAGCTTCTCATAAACATTAGCTGCAAAATGACTCATTTAAAGTCAACAACAGCCCAGCTTAGTTTTAGTGATGAGTCACTTAATGAGCAACTCGGCTAAGCAACAAAGAAATGACTCAGAGGCTCCCTGGTGGCATCTGTAAAGCGATACCACGCACCTCTGGTTTCATGCAGATATCCTTACAGGCCGCCGTGGAACTCCACGCGTGGGTCAGCTTGGCCGGTGCCAGCGCTCGTGTTCGGAACCGCACATGGGTCACCCAGAGGGCAAGGTTTTGTGTTTACTCAGTTGTGTCTGAGCTAGAAAATAAAAGCCAAGTCAGTCCTGCGGAGTCATTTACATGATTATAAAGGGAAGAACATTTAGCGGGCATTTATAGATGACGTTTTGTGGACCATAATCCTCTTACATCATGTTTACAAAACAACAGCGTAGTAAAATCACATTTTTACACGCAAACAGCAATGCTGTCACAATCTGCAGATTCTGCAAACTTTTTTTTTTGCATTGGCCTAGTCCACTGTCCACAAATTTTGTCTACCCACAGATGCTGTGTGTAGAATTTGAGCCCAGTATTTAGCTAAAAATGTCAACTATATCATTTTTTAATTTGAAGCTGCAGGAAAATGTGAATATCCAGATGAAAATTAAGTTGAAATGAGACTAAAAACGACTGGAAAACAACGC